>BPTQ01000008.1:147284982-147580011 GCA_019973895.1 Chrysanthemum seticuspe | reverse complement strand
CAAAATACACAAAATTTAAGTTTTTATAGTTTTAGTCTACTTTTTGTATAGTTTAAACGTTTTTAACGTCAAAGTCAGGGGGTTCATAGTTTTCAACAGTTTTTGTCAGGGACTCGTGTTTTAAAGTTTTCTTTTCAGTGGTTTCCAGGAAAATTATAGTATTGAACAGTTTAAATCAGGAAACCACTTTTTATATTTTTCAAACTCTTTTAATGTTCAAATCAGGAAGTTGAAAGTTTTAACCGTCTTTACCGGGGACCTTTTACCGTTTTACCGTTAAAACTAGGAATATGAAAACTTTCAACAGTGAACACCAGGGAACCTTATTAAAAAGTCTTAACCGTCGGATTCAGGAACTTCAAAGTCTTAAATGTGTAAACCAGGAAGGTTAAATTTTGGGAATTTGGAGTAAACCGGACGGATCATAGAAACCTGGGGACAGTTTTTAGTTAACACTTGGGAAACCTAATAATAATCAGACCAGTTAGTTTGATTGACCAGACTAATAATAATCCAAAGGGTTCACAATTGATTTTTGACAGGGGTCCAAAGATACTAGGCAGGCCAAATGAGGTTTAAGGGTTTTAAATTGGAAGGACCAAATGTGTAAATTCTGAAACTTCAAGGACTTAGGCTGCCAATTCTGAAAAATTATTCCAAGGGACCACAAGTGACAACTTTCAAAAGTATAAGGATCAAAATTGCCATTTTGCCATTTTCCAGGGGCCATTTCTGCCAATTTTGAAAGTTGAAGGACTAAACTTGTAATTTTCTCAAACTTTTTATATTTTTCACCAAAGGACTAAATTTGACAAGTTATGATATTAAAAGGACCTTTGGTGACTTTTCTTTTGAAATTTTGTGCTCAGGGACTGTTTTTGACAACTTTTGATACTTGGGGGACTGAAACTGCAATTTTTGCAAATTTGATATGTTTTTCATCTGATTTTGATATTTTTGAATTTAAAACACATAAAACACTGATTTCTGATATTTTGATCATTTTGATGTGTTTCTGAGTGTTTTCAGATGATTTTGCAGTTTATTTTGTACAAAACTGATGAGTATTTAGACACTCATCACTTATCCACTCCGAAATTATCTCTACGGCGTAACTAATTCCACGTTACGCCGTAACCTTCACAAAAATAATTACGTCTTAACCATAATAATTGGTTACGTCGTATCCTTCTAAGCATTGTAACCTTATTAAGTAGTTACGGCGTAATCTTCACATAGAATCCAAAGGCCCTCGTAAATCAATCTTCAAAACATATATTTGGCCTTATATCACATTTTTTCTGCTTCAACGCTTCATTTATCTTGAAATGCAAATATAAACGAATATGAACGAATTAAGTACCATATTAATACAAATGAGGCCATCAAACACGGGAATTTGATATATAAATTATCAGGCTAATTTGATGTTATCAAATATCCCCCACTTGAATTCTACTTGTCCTAAAGTAGACCCTTTAAATAAATAAAAAGATGTCTCCCAAGATTAATTGGAAGATATGAGTTTAAAAATCACCTAAGCTAGAAAATTCCAAACCGAGCACCTCACGAAAAAGGAATTGAAATCACACTCTCTCTCATAATTCACGTGTTTATTTTTGGGTGATCACTCAACTGCTCAGTCATGGCGAGTATTCTATCATAGGCTTGGCAAAGATACTAATCTCCACCACTAGAGTTTATAGATGCAGCTATTCTAAAAGGTAATGGGTTGACACAACATAAAGGCTAATGGGGTTATTTTGTCATTACTAACGAGCTACGGCGAAGGGGACAAAACCAATGATACATGACCAAATCCATGGCCAAGACACCAATGATTGCTCGCTTCCTCACCTAAACTCGGTTCATGACTAATGGTAGGATAAGGCATGGGAAAATTTTAATGGGTGTAAATAAAAAGACACGAAACAAATAGATTCTTAAGTCCACAGTCACCCCACCACTGGTCGTATTCAATCCCATAGCAAAAATCGAGGGTCAAGAGTCAAGGGGTCTTCAATACACGAGTCAATGCATATAAAATGTAGCGTAGTGCCTCATAATTAAACTAGGCAAATAAGATGCATTAACTCGGCCTTCATCATCAATGAAAAAAAAGTATGTGTTATAAAAAAATTTAAAATTTGCGTAATTTTAGCACATATTTCAATCAAAAACTATATAATCAAACATTTCTATTTCCCATCCCCCCACTTGAAATGTACAATGCCCCCATTGTACGAATATTGATTAAAATTTGAAAGGAGAGATAGAAATGTACGGGTTTCTAATTTTATCCGTAAGACAAAACGGATTTGTAAAAATTTGCGCCAGCTGAAACAAGGCGAGAATACTTAACACAATACTACACATAAGCTGGTTAATAGCACCAACTATAAACTAACAAACTCTTGCTTGCATTCTCAACATTTTTTTTATGCAAGACAAGGTATATATGAATAAAAATAAAAACAATGCGAACATATAAAGCATCCCCCCACTTGAGATCAACTATTATCTAAACCTAATTTTCTTCCACAACCCTTTATTCAAAACCCGCAACTTCCACTAGTGGAACCAAAATTAACCAACAGCGCTCGGACCATGGACATAGGAAACTACAGGGTAGGCTAGGCGATAGGTGTAACGAAACAACATATATTGGGTGAACAAAATGAAATGAAAGGCTCTGAAGGGTGTATCTAGGGGTATCTTGCACTAATGATGAGTGCAACAAAAAAGGTTTAACAGGGGGATTGACTGATCGATGTGAAAAGTCAATATACACAATATATATATGGGCTATTTGGGTTTAATCCTAAAATTGCCTTATATCCTAGTTGCACCGATCACACCAAGTTACCTCAGTGTAATGCTCATGATAATGGTCTCGAAAAGATATACAAGGCCAAGTTCTAAAGTCTACTACAGCCACCGGCACACTCATTTTTGTGGTATTATGTATAAGGGGAAAACGGAAAGGCTTATCCTCACACAATGGAAATATAGGGTAGGTGCTCAGTCTAGATTAATCCAGTTAAGTAATGAAAAATATGTCAAAATTAATGAAATATTTTTCATCAAAAACTAGAAAAATAAGGGCAAATAAAATCAAGCGGGTGTCTATGTCTAATCCCTTCCCCCCACTTGGGCCATACTTAAGCATATAAATGAAAGATAAGAAGGGTTAGAATTGGAACAGAAAACTCCCCTGGATTTGCTCGGCATGATCGAAGATACACGAGTAAACGTGTCCCGCTTTGAGATTTATGAGCAAACTTTAATAACCTGAATTCACTTAAGACAACCAAACGCATCATACTAGAAAAACAACAAGTATAAAAAGAAAATGAAAAACCTAACTCACTTTGGTAGGAATCACGGTTGCATTTAGCGTATGCAACAAGCCTTTTAAACCACTTGGTGTCCCGAGCGGACGAGTGTAGTCTCGTGAGGGTTTACAGGGAGCACACCCACAAAGTTCATTTAAAACTAATACAAGGTTATTGTGTTATTATAGAAAGAATTGAAATTGAGGATAGTTACGTCGTAACTCATTGAAGGAGTTACGCTGTAATTATGGCAAAACCTAGCAGATAGACGGTGGCTACGGCGTAACCATAGCATGGGATTACGCCATAGTTGGTAATTCTCTGGAGAGAATCGCTACTTGTAATATGTTACGGCGTAATCATTGGGATGAGTTACGCCATAACTGATGGACAGGTCAGGTCCCCGTTTAAGTTACTGAAGCAATCTTCTCAGATTCCTGCAAAAATGGTTAAAAACACAAAACCCAACTATACTAATAAAATGGAAAAGAACAGATAGGCATGAGGTGCCTCCCACGAAGCGCTTGTTTTTGTTCAAGTCACGAGCTTGACTCCACCCTTATTTACTACGTAAAAGGGTGTTCATCCCCTCACTTGAAATCAAGTGTGGGTGAAAATAGCAATAAACACCATAAGGGTGTGAATTTGCTATGGGATGGGGAAATGATAAATTATGATCATACCCAAAAGGAGATGTCATTTCCCTCCATACTTTACCCGTTTTAGTTGATGGCATTAATGATTGGTTCACCTCGTGACGTGGCTGATTAATTGGCTCGTATGTCTTCTCGTTAATCACTGAAGTGTCCAAGATCTTGTCCTCTAATTCCTTTGCAAGATCAACTAAAATTGGTTCAGTAGCCGAAGCTACATAACCATTATCGGGTGATGTGATGGGTTGCATGATTTCATCCATAATTTCAGCAACCTGCATAGAAAAACAAGCAAGATTGTTAGGAATAAAAGAAGGGCTAGTCGTTGATTCCTCATTAGCTTGTGGCGTTGCTTCATCACCCTGTAAGTTCTTTGCTTCCATTTTCTTCAATTGATCATTTCTTGTTTCTTCATCTCTCACAACCTTCAAACGTCCTGGAAATGGGATAGGTGGGACATAAGGTCTGATATAAGGAGCCGGCTCGTTGTTGACTTCTTTCATCTTTCCCACCGTTTCCTTGATAGTTCCAACCGCATTCTTTTTTCTTTCCAGGACCCTTTGGTTTAATTCTTCAAGCTTAGCTTCCAAAATTTTCCTCTTAGCGTCAAGATTTTTTAAATTTAAGTCCGCGCCCTCCTTGAATTTCCTAATCCATTCGTCATTCAAGTCGTGCATTCTTTTTAAATTATATGAGAATTTCTTGACGGCTTCCTCCAATGATTCAACATACTTGACCTGCTCATATGCTTTGCATTCTTCATAGAGAGAATGCTCTTGTATAGCATGAATATTTTCCTTAACCATCTTCATATCACATCTAATCTTATCAATTTGCTTTGTGATGTCACCAATGTCATCCACGCCTTTGCTACTTGTCACCCAAGTGGTTGCTCCATCATACCAATTTCGTAAATGGTCAGCCATCTGTTCAATTGATCTAAGGGCTTGTGCAGGTGGCATTGTAGGGATAGGTCCTTGAGAGTCGAGCATTTGGCGGGATGGGATGTTTAAACCTTTGTAGAAAATAAGGACCATCTGATGGTTGCTGATATCATTCGTTGGGCATCTGTAAAGAAGGTCATTATATCTTTCCCAAGCTTCATCTAGCGTTTCATCCATCTTCTGTCTGAAACCCCTTATTTCTTCCATCTTCTTGGCAATCTTTGAAGGAGGATAATATTTTCTAATAAATGCTTTCTCCAAAAGATTCCATGTATTGATCGACCCAGCAGGAAGCATCTTCATCCATCTTCTGGCTGCACCAATGAGTGTAATTGGGAACACTCTAAGCATTAATGCATCTTGAGTGACTCCTGGAGTGTGGAAAAGATCTGCGATCTCCAATACTCTTCGCACATGCAGGTGGGCATCATCATCAGTTCCCGTAAAGAGCTTTTGTCTGAGTTCCCTCATGAACTATCAGCTGATCTCAAAGTCGATGTCATCATTAAACTCGGGATATACGATGCCCGATCTTTGGTTACTTCGAGTCAAAGCAATATATTCTTCCATAGTGAGCATGTCAAAATATGAATCTTCCATATCCTGAAATATAAAAAACAAACAAAAACAGAAAAGAAGAGAAAAAGAAAACTAAAACCAAAAATAAAAGAAAAACTTAAATTAAAATCCTAAATAGCTCCCCGGCAGCGGCACCAAAAACTTGATGCAGGTTTTACTGACCAGGTTTTAATATTTATAATTACTCGTTATACCTATGGTCTACCCTAATGCACTAACGGGCAGTGTACCCGGTCGTGTGTAGTGTAGTAATCGGTAAAACCGAGGTCGTCCCAAGAGCTACGAGGATCGGAAATTAACTTAAGTATATGTCACGATTTTAATTGCTTTTAAGATTGAAATAATAAATTAACTAATAAAACAAGGAAATAAAAGAAAGCATATAAAGGAAAGAGTTGTGATCAAAGAAGGATAGTGGTGCTAACATAGTTACTCATCCTAACTAGTAATGTTTACATCTAATTACTTCCAATTACTTCAGGTGGGGTCAAAGTCGAGAGGACAGCATTTGGTCAATTCGCCCTAACCTATCAGCAAAGATGCCACCACTTGAGAAGTCAGGTGTCCCTTCATAAGTCCGGTTGTTCCTGGTCCCCTAAGCCAAGTCATTAAGTACCGCTACATGCTAGATTTATAATAGTGAGTGCCCGGGCGTTAGCAACTTAAACACTCACCCCCTAATCCTTAAGTTCATCCAAACGGTAGGTGATCAGTTGGTCAAATCGCACAAGTAGAAAGGGTCGTCAGTTGGTCATATCTTACCCTTCCCGTCTCAGTCTACTCACTTAGGGTCAGTTGGTCATATCTCCTAAGCAACTAGCCTCTACCGCCCTTCAAAACTACCAAAACAAGGGTAGCTACCAATGAACTATACATGCATACACTTAGAAATAATTATGCGGAAGTAATATAAACGCAAACAAAACAATTAAGGAATCATAACTAGGCCAGCACCAAGGTGCTTAGCCAAACATATAGTAAATCATACCAACAAAAATGAATAAATCATGAATTGAATTGAACATAATGTTTGATACAAATTACTTGATGTAGAGCTAATGATGATGATGATTGCGAGTGAATTCTTCCTTCAAAACTGGCTTCGGACTGCTGGAAAGTGCCCTGGAGTGGTGCCCTAATCGACCCCTAGGAGAGGGGTGAAGAGAGATACTTTAAAATGTAGATTTAGGGTTGTATTTATAGGCCGCGACATAGTTACGGCATAACCTTAAAGGCTAATTACGCCGTAATTAAAGTCGGCGCAAAGAAATCCGGATCTTCGAACAATTACGTCGTAACTAAATTATTTAGTTACGTCGTAACTAAGTTACGCCGTAACTATAAAATGAATTACTACGTAATTCTTAACTTCGTACTTTTCATTGTTAACATAATTTCTTTAAACTAATTTGCTCTTGTGTACGTGTTTTGTAACGCCCCGACCCGACAAGGGTAAAGGAATCACAAATAATGGTGTCATATCAAAGCAAACACAAATATCCAAAAGAAGTCTTAGCATAAATACTGAAATAATTCAAGTCAACATGACTTCAATACATAGGTCCCAGCGGAAAAATAAACTCCAATAAAATATCTGAAATAGTAAAGTCTTAAATGGCATCATAAGATCAAAGCTAAATATCTCTAAGGTAAGTCCACTCAGCACTCATCCCAAAGCAAAACCCAGCTCCAATGCTTAGATACCTGCCGCGGAAGAAAAGAAATGCGGCTGAGCTTCTAAAGCTCAGTGAACAGATATAAAAGCAAAGCGAATACGAAACGAAATCAAATACGGAATATAGTGAACAAAAGATAGCAAAATCATAATCATTTTCAAAGTATAAATCAGAATTATCGAATAAGTTTTATAGTTAACTACCACGAGCCCAGAAACAAATATCAGATCATAATCATATTCACATAAGGCAACATTTGTAGGGGAGACCTACCAGAGTTATGAAGGACGTGCATGCACGCAGCATCAATCATCAGATAACAGATAACATATAACAGATAACAGATAACAGATCTAGGATGCATCCATACGCCCCACAGACAGATATTGGTCATATAACATAGCTTGAGCTCATAACAGATAACAGATAAGGGACATGGCAGAACATCACTCTACTGCCCTTGAGTCATGTCAGAGGTGCATCACTGACACGGACATGGAACCCCCATGACTAGTGAAATATTTGGCTCGGGTTTCAAACTATCTTAGGTCAAATCAGAATGTCATAACTGACACAGATCATACTTTATCAGAAGATTAATCATATTTCCAAAATCAAAGTTTTCATATCATATAGTTCAAAATCAGATGTTTTATAATTCAGAAATCAGAGTTCAAATAAGCAACAGCTCAAACAAACAGAATGGGGTTCATAGCAAAGGCTTAGAAAACCCTAATATAAAAGCTAACGAAAAGAAAACGTTATAAGGAACCTTTACTGAAAAGGTTAGAATATCTGTACCTTATTCCAAAGCAAATGACCAAAAAGCAGAAATACGGAAAGCAAAGGATTACTCCTTCTTCACAGAACCTATACACATTAACGGTCGTACATGTTATTTATGATTCCATAATTGTCGAAATGATCTTTTAATATTTGGTGTTCATACTTAGTGTATTCAGTGATCTTATTACTTTAGAGATTTATGATTAAATGAGACCTAAGTGTTTTATAACCAATATTATAGATTAGGGTTCATTATGTCATTTATTAAAGTGTAGGGTTAAATGTGAAAATAGTTTAAAAGTCATAACTCACACATGAAATAATGAATTATTATACTTAGCTTCAAACCCTAATCGACTCTCATTTATGTTCTAGGGTTTTCTCATTCTTTAAATATCATCTTAATGTGCATTTACTTTATATGTTACGTCATTTAATGACTCGTTACTTGGCCTAAAATGTATGAAAACAACCTTTCTTTTTATGCTTCACCATGCACGTACTCACACATGCAAATACTTACTCATACGTTACTTATACACATATTATACGTCAACTTTTATATCCATGCACGTTTATGATTTCATGTGACCACAAAAGTTACTTATTACTCGGATTAGTTACACATTTACACACACATGCACAATAGCTTAGACTAGATATGACCACGTACTACGTTTACATATCAACAAGCTCACTTGACTTATAAAACACACGCATGATACACGGTTCGCAAACCATTTAGGGTTCGGCATGCATGGTTTGGTTCACACCTCAATCTAGGGTTTAGGTTTTACATGACCTTACTCGTTTAACACACGTTCAAAAACCCTCACATGGTTCGGCTAACATGTAGGTTTCGGCTAACATGTTTTACGCAAACCCTAGCTCATCTACGTATCTTACTTAATCACGTTTGCATGTTTTACCTTGTCCGATTCATGATGTATGTGGTTCGGTTTTCTTAAGCTCGACATATCTATGATCCGATTCAAATAATACATATTCAATACATGTTCTCTTAATTCTTATAAGGTTCAATTCATATTGGTTTGTTTTCGGTTTGTATAAGGTTCGGCCAAAAGAAAAGAACACAAGATCGGCTAAAAACAAACATGATACAATACATTATACGTTAGGTGTTATCAAAAGAAGACGAGAAGATCATTGTTATACCTTAGCTTGTTGGACACAAGGTCTCGACACCAAGGAAGTTGGTTCGGCCGAATAGGAAGAAAAGAGAGAGGCAAAGAAAACTAGGGTTCCAAATTGTGTTTATGTGTTGTATATATAGGTAGTACAAATTTCGGTTAGGCTTTAGATGGGGTGGGCTTCGGCTTGGGTCCAACCGAACAAACAAAACTCACGGCCCAACTGGCTCTCTTGGACTTTCGGCTCACTAGTCCAACCGGACAAAATTACACGGCCCAACATGGTTTACCAAATAAACGAAAACAAGGCCCAAACGATTGGCCCAACTATTTACGCGAGACGTTTAACTTCGTACAATGTCGATCACGTACACATATTCGTTAAGTTTTAGTTATAGATAAGTTAGGTTTTAATTTCGTTGAATGAATATAAATGTCTTTTACATATTTTATAAATTTCGATTCCAAGGTTATTTTAGTCTTTATTCATGTTTTAGATTTTCAGGTTTTACAACTCTTCCCCTCTAAAAGAAGAATTTTTGTCCTCGAAAATTGAAATGAAACGAAACGAGAACATACCAAACTATTCAAAGAAATGAGGATAACTAGCTCGCATCGACTCCTCGGTTTCCCAAGTTGCCTCACGCTCCGGGTGATTTTTCCAAAGAATCTTAACGAACGGAATGACTTTATTTCTCATGACTCTTTCTTGTCTTTCTAAAATAGCTTCCGGTTCTTCAGATAAATCCATATCGGACTGAATTTGATCAAACGGATAAGAAGCAACGTGTAACGGATGATAGTTGTATCCCCTTAGGAGAGATACATGGAAAACATCATGAACATGCGATAATTGAGGCGGAAGTGCTAACCGATACGAAACTTCTCCTATACGTTCCAGAATTTCAAACGGACCGATGAATCGAGGACTGAGCTTGCCCTTGATTCCAAAACGTTTCACACCTCTAAATGGTGAGACTTTCAAAAATACACGATCTCCAACCCGAAATTCTAAATCACGACGATGCTTGTCGACATAACTTTTCTGACGAGACCTAGCCTCCTTCAATTTTTCTCTAGCAACAGCTACTTT
Organism: Chrysanthemum seticuspe; assembly: GCA_019973895.1. Classification (NCBI taxonomy): domain Eukaryota; kingdom Viridiplantae; phylum Streptophyta; class Magnoliopsida; order Asterales; family Asteraceae; genus Chrysanthemum; species Chrysanthemum seticuspe. The sequence goes on along the minus strand of BPTQ01000008.1, from coordinate 147,569,794 downwards.
CTCATTACTGATCTCAATCATTTCCGGACCTTCAATTAAGCGTTCACCTACTTCATCCCAACAAGTAGGTGCTCTACATTTCCTCCCATATTGAAGTTCAAATGGTGCTGCCTTAATGCTAGCATGCCAACTGTTGTTGTATGCAAACTCTACTAAACACAAATATTCATCCCAGCTGCCAGTCCATTCCAAAGCACAAGCCTTTATCATATCCTCTAAGGTCTGAATAGTCCTCTCTGACTGACCATCCGTTTGAGGATGAAATGCTGTACTAAAATTAAGTCGAGTACCCCAAGCTTTTTGCAAACCTTTCTAGAAATGGGAAGTAAAACGCGGATCTCTGTCGGACACAATAGATGCCGGAGTACCATGAAGTCTAACTATCTCTTGCTGAAAAATTTCCGCCAATCTACCAATACCATAATCCTTTCTGATTGGTAAGAAATGAGCAGATTTGGTTAGTCGATCAACAACTACCCAAATCGCATCATGCTTCTTCCGAGTAAGAGGTAGTCCAGTCACAAAATCCATAGATATCTTATCCCACTTCCATGTCGGAATATCCAATGGCTGTAACAGTCCACTAGCCCTTTGATGTTCAATCTTAACCTGCTGACAAATCATACACTTCGACACAAACGTCGTCACATCTTGCTTCATGCCATTCCACCAGAAGCACTGCTTCAAATCCCTATACATCTTGGTAGAACCAGGATGGATAGTGAAAGGAGAACTATGAGCTTCAGTCATAACTTTCTCGCGAATTACCGGATCATTGGGAACACAAAGCCTATCTTCATACCATACAATTCCGTCATCATCAACCTTAAACTCCGTCTGCTTACCTTCTTCAACATTTTACGCCACGGCCTACAGCTCACCATCATCTTTCTGAGCTTCTTTAATTTGCAGTATAAGGTTCGACTCCACCTTCATACTAGCCCAGTATCCATCAAAACCTCGTACGCATAGCTCAACATCCAAACGCTCTAAGTCACGAATAATCCTAGGTTCAATCTTAATACTTGCAAGAATGCCTGATTTCCGGCTAAGTGCGTCAGCAACTACATTAGCCTTACCGGGATGGTACTGAATGTTGGTGTCATAATCCTTAAGAAGTTCTAACCATCTTCTTTGTCTCATGTTAAGTTCCTTCTGAGTGAAAATATACTTGAGACTCTTATGGTCAGTGAAAATATCACACGTCTCTCCATACAAGTAATGCCTCCAGATCTTCAATGCGAACACCACTGCAGCTAACTCAAGGTCATGAGTTGGATAATTCTCCTCATAAGGTTTTAGCTGCCTTGAAGCATAAGCTATTACATTTCCATGTTGCATCAAAACACAACCCAATCCTTTCTTAGATGCATCACTATAAATTTGGAATCCTCCAGAACCAGATGGAAGAGTCAAAATAGGAGCGGACACCAATCTCCGTTTCAACTCTTCAAAACTCTCTTCTCGTTCATCCGTCCATATAAACTTTTCACCTTTTCTCATCAGTTGGGTTAGGGGTAGAGCTAAGCGAGAGAAACCTTCAACAAAACGTCGGTAATAACCAGCAAGTCCTAGAAAACTCCTAACCTCAGTCACTGTCGTAGGTCTTGGCCATTTAGTGATAGCCTCAACCTTAGACGGATCCATGGTGATACCATCAGCAGATACAATATGACCAAGGAACGCGACTTGTCTTAACCAAAACTCGCACTTCAAAAATTTGGCGTACAACTTCTTCTTCCTCAGAATCTCCAAAACTATTCGGAGATGTTGCTCATGCTCTTCTTCAGACTTTGAGTAAACCAAAATGTCGTCGATGAAAACGATAACAAACTTATCGAGGAACTCATGGAAAACACGATTCATTAGGTCCATAAACAACGCAGGGGCATTTGTCAAACCAAAAGGCATAACGAGGAATTCGTAGTGACCATATCTGGTACGAAACGCGGTCTTAGGAACATCTTGCTCCCTCACACGTAGCTGGTGATAACCAGATCTCAGATCAATCTTAGAAAAGAACTTCGCTCCTTGCAGTTGATCAAACAAATCATCAATACGTGGCAGAGGATAACGGTTTCGAATGGTAATACGGTTGAGTTCACGGTAGTCGATACATAGACGCATGCTTCCATCCTTCTTCTTCACAAACAAAACAGGTGCACCCCATGGAGAAACACTGGGTCGAATAAATCCATTTTCTATCATCTCTTGCAGCTGCTCCTTCAACTCCTTCAGTTCTACAGGTGCCATGCGATACGGAGCCTTCGAAATCGGTTCAGCACCAGGAATTAACTCAATGCTAAACTCAACTTCTCTAGCTGGGGGAAGACCGGGAAGTTCATCGGGAAAAACGTCGGTGAAATCACAAACAACAGAAATATTTTCAATGTTAGGACTCTCCAAAGATGTGTCCTTAACAGATGCCAGAAAACCTTGGCACCCATGAGCAATCATGGTCCGTGCCTTCATAGCAGAAATGAGCTTAACAGATTTGAGAGGTTGAGAACCATAATAAACAAATTCAGGATGTTTTATGTCTCCAAAGATCACAGTTCTAGCATAGCAGTCGATGGAAGCTCTATGATAAGCCAACCAATCCATGCCTAGAATGATATCAAAGTCGACCATATCGAGAGGATACAGATTTGAAGAGCGAATACGATCATCAAAACGAAGAGGGCACTTAACGTATTTATGATCAATGATCATGTGGTTTTTCATAGGCGTAGATATCGATAAGTGATTTGTTAATGGTTTGGGCTTCATATTAAGTTTCTTAGCAAATGTGACAGATATAATGGAGTGTGTGGCACCGGTATCAAATAAAGCGAAGACAGAATAATCATCAATGAAAAGAGTGCCCGTAATGGTACCTGAAGTGCGCTCCGCCTGATTCCGAGTAGTAGCATAAACACGTCCAGTAGTAGGTGGCGGCTTGATGTAGTTTCCAGGAATCACCGGGTTCTTCTTAGGGCAATCCTTGATCTTGTGAGTAGTGGAACCACAAGAGAAACATCCACCAGTGGCCTTGAAACAGGGTCCCGGATGAGCCTTTCCACAAGTAGTACAGATAGGTGGGGGAGGCAAAACCTCAGCTGTCCTTTGCTGACCAGAAGATCCTGAAGCACGACCCTGATATGATCCTCGAGCTGACTGATCCTTGTTGTAACGCTGGTTATTGTTACCTTGATTCTGACGATCATTTCCATTCCTACCAGCAGCTCTGCTATCCTGACTCCTCGCCTCAGGGCGCCTAGAGTCCACATTCCTTCCTGACTGACCCCGCTGATCATAACTCCTATCCACTTGACCCCTCGAATCATAACTCCTGCCAGAATTTCCCTTATAATCATTACTTTGAGTCCTACCTTGAATCCGATCACCATCGCGGTTACGCTTGTTGGAACCTGAAACCTCATGAAAGATCTCAATGTTACGAGCTGCGTCATTGCAGGCCGACACATCCTCATACTCAATATTAAGCAGTCGGTCCAACACCCACTTCTTCAGTCCCCACTTGAAGTGCTTAGCTTGGCGCCTACCATCTCCAGCAATCGTTCCCACAAAACTTACCAGTCTCATAAACCTACCCATGTACTCATTGGAGTTCTCATGATCAAGCTGGTAGATTGCCTGATAATCCCTCTCATACCTTTGCTGCTCAGCATCAGGGAAGTAACGGTTATAGAAGATCGTACGAAATTCAGTCCAGGTACAAGTAATAGCAAAAGCATCTCCTCCTCTTGCCTGTTTGAGTGCCTTCCACCAATTCAAAGCATCACCTTCCAACTTAAATGCAGCCAAACGAGTCTTAAACTCGTCTCCACAACCCAGTACTTCAAACAGCTTCTCAATATGAGTGATCCAGTCCTCGGCCTCAGTGGGAGTAGCAGCAGTGCTAAACGAAAGAGGCTTGAGCTTACCGAAATGCTCGAGCCAAGTGTGAATGCCGGTGGGTTGATTACCTCCACCACTACCCGAAGCACCAGTCTGATTACGAATGTTGTTGATCACCTGTGTCATCATCTCAGGTGTAGTAAGACCAGGGAAAAGAGTGTTGAGAGCATTAGCAATCGCAGCATCCATGTTAGGAGCATCATCGTCCCCTTCCGAGTTACCGTTACGACGAGTTTGAATCATCTGAACGATATTCAAACGATTAGCAAAATGAACAAAGGTAAGATACGAAATGGAAGTTCGCAGAAGGAATCCTAAAGTCTACCCAATCCTCACAGGTCATAGCCTAAGCTCTAAGGGTCTCAAAACCTAGGCTCTCTGATACCATAAATTGTAACGCCCCGACCCGACAAGGGTAAAGGAATCACAAATAATGGTGTCATATCAAAGCAAACACAAATATCCAAAAGAAGTCTTAGCATAAATACTGAAATAATTCAAGTCAACATGACTTCAATACATAGGTCCCAGCGGAAAAATAAACTCCAATAAAATATCTGAAATAGTAAAGTCTTAAATGGCATCATAAGATCAAAGCTAAATATCTCTAAGGTAAGTCCACTCAGCACTCATCCCAAAGCAAAACCCAGCTCCAATGCTTAGATACCTGCCGCGGAAGAAAAGAAATGCGGCTGAGCTTCTAAAGCTCAGTGAACAGATATAAAAGCAAAGCGAATACGAAACGAAATCAAATACGGAATATAGTGAACGAAAGATAGCAAAATCATAATCATTTTCAAAGTATAAATCAGAATTATCGAATAAGTTTTATAGTTAACTACCACGAGCCCAGAAACAAATATCAGATCATAATCATATTCACATAAGGCAACATTTGTAGGGGAGACCTACCAGAGTTATGAAGGACGTGCATGCACGCAGCATCAATCATCAGATAACAGATAACATATAACAGATAACAGATAACAGATCTAGGATGCATCCATACGCCCCACAGACAGATATTGGTCATATAACATAACTTGAGCTCATAACAGATAACAGATAAGGGACGTGGCAGAACATCACTCTACTGCCCTAGAGTCATGTCAGAGGTGCATCACTGACACGGACATGGAACCCCCATGACTAGTGAAATATTTGGCTCGGGTGTCAAACTATCTTAGGTCAAATCAGAATGTCATAACTGACACAGATCATACTTTATCAGAAGATTAATCATATTTCCAAAATCAAAGTTTTCATATCATATAGTTCAAAATCAGATGTTTTATAATTCAGAAATCAGAGTTCAAATAAGCAACAGCTCAAACAAACAGAATGGGGTTCATAGCAAAGGCTTAGGAAACCCTAATATAAAAGCTAACAAAAAGAAAACGTTATAAGGAACCTTTACTGAAAAGGTCAGAATATCTGTACCTTATTCCAAAGCAAATGACCAAAAAGCAGAAATACGGAAAGCAAAGGATTACTCCTTCTTCACAGAACCTATACACATTAACGGTCGTACATGTTATTTATGATTCCATAATTGTCGAAATGATCTTTTAATATTTGGTGTTCATACTTAGTGTATTCAGTGATCTTATTACTTTAGAGATTTATGATTAAATGAGACCTAAGTGTTTTATAACCAATATTATAGATTAGGGTTCATTATGTCATTTATTAAAGTGTAGGGTTAAATGTGAAAATAGTTTAAAAGTCATAACTCACACATGAAATAATGAATTATTATACTTAGCTTCAAACCCTAATCGACTCTCATTTATGTTCTAGGGTTTTCTCATTCTTTAAATATCATCTTAATGTGCATTTACTTTATATGTTATGTCATTTAATGACTCGTTACTTGGCCTAAAATGTATGAAAACAACCTTTCTTTTTATGCTTCACCATGCACGTACTCACACATGCAAATACTTACTCATACGTTACTTATACACATATTATACGTCAACTTTTATATCCATGCACGTTTATGATTTCATGTGACCACAAAAGTTACTTATTACTCGGATTAGTTACACATTTACACACACATGCACAATAGCTTAGACTAGATATGACCACGTACTACGTTTACATATCAACAAGCTCACTTGACTTATAAAACACACGCATGATACACGGTTCGCAAACCATTTAGGGTTCGGCATGCATGGTTTGGTTCACACCTCAATCTAGGGTTTAGGTTTTACATGACCTTACTCGTTTAACACACGTTCAAAAACCCTCACATGGTTCGGCTAACATGTAGGTTTCGGCTAACATGTTTTACGCAAACCCTAGCTCATCTACGTATCTTACTTAATCACGTTTGCATGTTTTACCTTGTCCGATTCATGATGTATGTGGTTCGGTTTTCTTAAGCTCGACATATCTATGATCTGATTCAAATAATACATATTCAATACATGTTCTCTTAATTCTTATAAGGTTCAATTCATATTGGTTTGTTTTCGGTTTGTATAAGGTTCGGCCAAAAGAAAAGAACACAAGATCGGCTAAAAACAAACATGATACAATACATTATACGTTAGGTGTTATCAAAAGAAGATGAGAAGATCATTGTTATACCTTAGCTTGTTGGACACAAGGTCTCGACACCAAGGAAGTTGGTTCGGCCGAATAGGAAGAAAAGAGAGAGGCAAAGAAAACTAGGGTTCCAAATTGTGTTTATGTGTTGTATATATAGGTAGTACAAATTTCGGTTAGGCTTTAGATGGGGTGGGCTTCGGCTTGGGTCCAACCGAACAAACAAAACTCACGGCCCAACTGGCTCTCTTGGACTCTCGGCTCACTAGTCCAACCGGACAAAATTACACGGCCCAACATGGTTCACCAAATAAACGAAAACAAGGCCCAAATGATTGGCCCAACTATTTACGCGAGACGTTTAACTTCGTACAATGTCGATCACGTACACATATTCGTTAAGTTTTAGTTATAGATAAGTTAGGTTTTAATTTCGTTGAATGAATATAAATGTCTTTTACGTATTTTATAAATTTCGATTCCAAGGGTATTTTCGTCTTTATTCATGTTTTAGATTTTTAGGTTTTACATGTTTAGTCCCTCCTCGTTCATGTTACTTTTATAGCAAGTCCTTGTACATAATAAACTTCGAATTAACTTGTCAGTTTCAGCCCCTGGACTTCAACTCCTTCGCGCCCAAGTAATAATTTACGGCGTAACTAAATATCCGAGTTACGCCGTAGTACTTCATCCGCTTATACTTATCCGCTCTGAAATTATCTCTACGGCGTAACTAATTCCACTTTACGCCGTAACCTTCACAAAAATAATTACGTCGTAACCATAATAATTGGTTACGTCGTATCCTTCTAAGCATCGTAACCTTATTAAGTAGTTACGACGTAATCTTCGCATAAAATCCAAAGGCCCTCGTAAATCAATCTTCAGAACATATATTTGGCCTTATAACACATCTTTTCTGCTTCAACGCCTCATTTATCCTGAAATGCAAATATGAACGAATTAAGTATCATATTAATACAAATGAGGCCATAAACACGGGAATTTGATATATAAAATATCAGGCTAATTTAATGTTATCAATACCTCATATGCATTTTAACATACTGTCTAAGCTCCAATATAGTCGTCTAACAAAATTTACTCCAACTGTGTATGCATAAATTTGTAATGCTTAAAAAACTCCCGGGGTTTTATTTAGCAAATCCCTATTTTTAATGGGTAAAAATATTCTTACTCCTTTCTTTTTTTCTTTTTTTTCGCAGTTTTACCCATTTTATTAATAGGACAAGACAATTATTATGGTTTTCTGCTCCGTATGTTTTTGTGTTTTACTACTTTTGACTTGTCAAACGTTATATTTTATGTTCTATACTTTTTGTTTCACAGTTTTATAATAAAAACAATTTTATAAAAAGTAAATAAATTTAAGAAGGTATTATAATCAAGACAAAAATACACCGTTAGTCTCTGAACTTGTCAAAAAACATCACCGGGAGACAAAACTTGAGATTTTCGTCGCCGTGAGTCCAAAACTTGGGATTTTGAGGCCAAAGAGGTCCTTTGACCCGTAAGGCTCAGGTCAATGTATTATTGGTGAGAGCATAATCGTCTTTCACTGTAGCGTCATTTTTCAAGCTGTTGTGCAGTATTCCAGTTCCCTATATACTTTGTACCACATTTGTATCGTCACCTATCATCCCTAAACTTTCCCCCAAAAACATTTCTTCTACAAAACATTAAACCTTTCAACATGGTACGCTGCTGGTGTGGTAAGCAAGCAATAATTCGCACTTCGTGGACCTTGGCCAACTCATGGCGTCGATTCTTTAGTTGTCCTGATCAAGTAAGTGCGTTTTAAGATTTATTGTATTATTATTTTTTTCGCAAGTAGCAATGTACATTGTAACAATGGTGGTTGTTTAATGACTTGCCATATTCACGATTAGGGGTCTTCTTGTCAGTGGATAGGATGGTATGATCCGAAAATGTGTGCTCGTTCAAGAATGATCATACTAGGCCTTTTGATGGGGGAGAAATGAGCTCGAGGCAAGATTAGAAGTTGCTCAAGTTGATGTGTGAAAGTGGAAGATTTACTTATGCTCAGTTGGATATTGTTCTTGATTGTTTATGCACTTGGTTAACTTTTTAGCTTTAATGTATGATGGCCGTATTTTGTGTTATGTGGAAATGTAATTACTTGTTAGGTCATCATGGTAGTGTAACAACCTTGACCAAACTATTATGTAGTATGTTCTAAATTTAGATTCTCTTGAATGGAATGTTTTATGTTTCCCCTTATTGAAAATGGTGTTAACTGAATCGCCTATTTGATTATAAATTTTGTTTTGCAACTGAGTTTACCTTATGTTTATGCAGATGGTTATGAATTTGGTTAGATATTACTTTTAAATGTCAACATTGTTATGATCAATTGACTTTGGTTAGTTTTGGCTTTATTGCCTTATGTTTATGCAGATGGTTATCAATTTGGTTAGGTTTGACTTTTAATCGTCAACATTCTTATGAAGTATTAACTTTGATTAGTTTTGACTTTATGCACATGCTTACTAAAAAAGACACAACTTCTTCTACATCACTTCAGACAAAGTTTGCAGTTGAAGGTGATACAGTCATAGAATTTGCAATAAGAGACAGTCCACACAAGATGCAAATTATGCACACAAGAAGCTTGGTCAATCTATGAAAATACACAAACATAACATGGTTCCATAGATAATGCAAATGGATATAATTCCAAGTGCATAAAATTTCATACTTTTCAAAGCATGATAATTACAGTTATACACATACATATGTTTTTAGAGTATTTAACTTGTCCATAGCAAACATACTAGATGAAACATTGTTTACTTCATTAACATAACATAATTGACTTATGGTGAGGCTATCATTCTTTCCAGTGCAGCCTGCTGCCTAGTCATTCTTCGTGTAGTAGGTTGGGATGAATCAGAAACTGCTTGTACACCACTTGAATGGACCTGAGATTGAGACTGTGATTCATCAGGTTGCTGGGATTGAGACTGGGATTGATCATGTATGCTGGGATCTTCAGTAGCTTGATCTTGAATTTCAGATTGAACACAACTTCCTTGAATCGCATCATCTTGACTTTCAACAACACCTGTACCTTCAACTTGTTTATCTGCTGCAACTTTTTTACCTTTAGGATGTGTCTTCTTTGCTGCAACCTTTTGAGACACTTGTTTACCTTTTCCCTTAGCATTTGAACACTTTTATTTAGGGCCAGATTGACTACTTTCAGTTCCACCCTGACCAAGACATGTTTTTTGGTTGTGTCCAGCAATGCCACAAACACTACACTTTACACTCTTCCAAGCCTTAGAAAACTTACCATCCTTCATAATCTCTTCAGTTTCAGGAGCTATCCTTACTCTTTTTTTTATTTGTTGAGCTAGCCGCAATTATTTTAGGTTTTGGTGAAACAATTGTTGTGGGCACAGATGATTTTTTCCAATGCTCATTGCTAGATATGGGCTGGACATGGTGTTTGTAGGTTGTTTCCCAAGTGTTAAGATAGTAACAAGGATGAGCCCATGTTTTCACAGCTCATACTTGTTGTCCATTTGAAGGCATATTCCAATTGGTAGCAACAACATATTTACATGGTAAACCTGTTATCTCCCATCTTCTGCAAGTACAAGACTTATATACAACATTAAATACACATTGGTCTCTCCATGGTCCACTAACCTTAAACTTATCTCCCCCATTCCATAAAACATTATACTTAATAACCTCTTTCTTAATAACATCTAACATGTGTTGTGAAGTTGGTGTTAGTGGCCCATTACTCTTTCCAATCACCATCACAACATGCATTATTCTCTTTATACATTATCCCCTGGTGTATTTTAAGACTGTAATAACTGGTTTGTTTATACCCCCAATTATTTTCCCATGAAAAACTTGACACATGTTATTAAGTAACACATAAGAATGAGCTCTCCCTAAACAATACAAGTAAAGTTATATTACTTATACACATAAGAATGAGCTCTCCCTAAACAATAGAGAGGGACTTGAATTCAGTACTAGTTTAAGGGAGTACCTTTTGCATGTCACTAATAAAAGTGAAGATTGAGTTTGGCTCTAGTGCAAGATCATCAAATAAACAATGAAGAAACCAAGTCCATGATCCTATGTTTTCTTATTCTGCAAAAGCATAAGCTAATGGGTATATACCATTGTTGTTATCAATTCCCACAGCTGTTAGAAGTTGACCCTTCAAAGGACCATCAAAATAAAAAGCATCTAGCCCCAACAACTGTCTCTAACAGGCTTTAAATCCTTCCTTCAATGCACCTAAAAAACAGAAATTCTCTTGAATTCTCTTGTTGGAAGAGAATAATCTACATGACGTTTCACATTTATCAGAACTGTTGCATTAGGGTTTCTCTTCTGCAACTCTTGAACATAATATCTCAACACGGTAAATTGTAGCTTGAATTCACCCATAATGTCTCTTACTGCTATTCTTTTGGCCCTTAAAACCTTTTACATTAACACTTGAAGCTCAAATTGGTTGGTAAGTTGATTATGAACAGGCTTGGCTGGAATCCGTGGATTTGTTTGAATTTGTTCTGTTATTTGCTTTGAGATAAAGTTAAGGTCAAAATTTCTGATCGCCCTTGATTGTAAACATGTGTGTTGATCATTATATTTTCTGACTGTCCAAGGACCAGTTACACCATCTCTGCCGACAAACAACAGCCATGGGCAGAGTATTTGAGAAAGGTCATTTTTGCCTGCCATTAATGCATATAAACCCTTTCTGGTTAATGGACCATTAGTTGAGCCTATACCCAGTCCAACACTTTCACTTGGGCCTGAAAGTGGAACACAATCCACACATCTGACCCTTTCTTTGTTTGTCATTCTTTAGAAAAATCAACTCCCTTTTAGTTTCCATTGAATGTTCTCTTACCCTCTCTTTGACATGTTTTGCAGTAGCAAAGTCTTGACCATGGAGAAGAATGTGGTATAAGCACCAAAATCATACTCTATCCGAACCCTTGGCACCCCAGAGTTATCTACGTATGAGCCAGAACCATAAGCAGTGTAAAAGGCATCATCATCCATCAAAGGTAACTCATTTTCCAAATTAATGTCATCACTTATATTAGTAGATGTTCATGCATTGCCTAACTCAGTACTCAGACTCCCTTGGACCAAAGAAAGTTGTATATCATTCGCGCGACAACTATTCTCTTCATTTTTCAAAATTGAGTCATCACCTACATTGCCTAAGCCACTAGTCTGAGTCACTTGAACATAGTAACATCACATCAGGCTTCTCAAACTTGTTATTGCCATCAACAAGTGCTCTTCCTACTTTCTCTAAATGCTTATCCTGAGTCACTTGGAACAGATTAACCTCAAAATTATCAGGCTCCTGAATAGTATTGTCCTCATTAATAAGTACTGATGCAGGATCACTGTTATCAACAGGTCGGTTGGCGAAGGACATGTCAAGGGTTGAAAATACAGGCTCAATATTTGGTAACTGACTAGATTCTCCAATACAATTAATGTCCATATATAGTTGTGTTAGTTGCATAAAAGGCTCTAGTACAGGCTAATTATTAAGGTCATCTAAAACCAATCGTCCACACCACGGTTGGATAGCAGCACTAGCTACTTTTCTACTTTCTTCATCCATCTCTCAAAATACAGTCTTAATTGATTGTGGGTGTAAAATCCTAAAATCTAAAACTTATGAAATGACTATTTTACCCCTCAAATTTAATATTTATAAAATATGTAAAATAATCCAAGCTCATTAAATATATTTTTAACCTAACTTATAAATAATTATCGAACTTTAATCCACATTGTCCTCAAAGTAATAAACTTGAACTTAACATAAGATTCGAGGCTTAACGAAACTAAAAGCTACAAACACCGAATAAGTAACTTGTACTAAAGTTCGACCTACACTTATGTCAAAATACATCTCACACGTTTTAAGGTTGCATGGGCCGAAATTCTTTCACAATAGTTACAAACATTCAACTTAAATCTAAAATCCCATCCATGCATTTGTAATTTGGAAAGTCAAATATGTTTTGATTTCCCCTTAAAACTCGGCCGAAACCCTCCCCCATATTCCCATTTGCATCTCATTTATTTGACCTACATTTACACATTCAAATCACACACACTAAACCCTAAAATACAAGGTGACGGCAACCATATTTCTTCCCTCTTTCATTCGATCACAAGGCTGTTACAAGGAGCTTGGTAAGGTTTCCAAGGGTGTAATCTTGGTCGTGGGTTTCAGATTCGAAGGGCGTGTGGCTATTTTGTTTTCGGCTTGGTTGTGTTTCTTTGGCCCTTGTCTCCTCTCGATCACGCAACTAGGGTTTGTATCACAAATCTCTTTTCATTTCTCCTTCTTTTTATGTTTGTAAATCATGTATGGTGTCGCCTAATCAAATGAATGTTAATCGAATAAGACCTCACATGAAATTATACATTAAATCGTCACATAAAATCATACCTAAACTACATAAAATAACGAATGGAAGACCTATGTATTCGACCCATATAAAACCTATTGATTTAAATTTGTTTCGACCCATATTCACACGACATATACATGTTCATTATAATGGTATCATGCTAAAATGGAGTAATAGCAAACGCGTATACATCTTGGTTTAGTTTGTCGATAATAATTCACTAATGGGTCTCGTGTTGTTTTTGTTTATGTCATATGGATTAAATGGGAAATGATGCATGTCTCGACTAGATTAAAACATGAAGGGGTCGTTATAATCATGTTGGGGTTGGTTTCGATTTGGAAATGGGTGTCGAAAGCTAGTTAGGGTTTTAAAAAGGTTTTGGTTTTAATAAAAGAAAAGGGACTAATATTGTTAATAATAAAACATGAAGGACTTGGTTATAATTTATAAAACTTTAAGGGTTGGTTTGTTAATATGGTAAAAGTATAGTCTAATTCGTAAACCTAGAGAAACTTGTGATATTTACACTTTTAACCTTATACTTTGTGATAATGATATTTTAGACCCTAAACTATTATAACTTGTCATAAATGAACCTTAAACTATAATAATAATCAATTTCATCATTTTAACCTAATTTGACATTAATTATATCATAAATGACTAAACTTGCTATATATAGAAAACTGCTATTTTTGGAAAGTTACTTAATATGTAAACTTACTAAATCGGGAAACCTGCCTAAAATAGAAAGTTGCCTAAAATAGAAAGTTACCTAAAAGAGCTAAGTTACTTAAAGTGTAAACTTACTAAATATGGAAAGTTACTATATTTGGAAACTTACTAAAAATGGAAATATTCTCATAAACCCTAAAAGACTTAATCGGGAATAATACACTTTAACTAAATCTAATAAATGAATAACATTTCACTTCTGTAGATCCCTCGAGGAAGGAGTGATCTTCCGTGTCTTGTGATTTCATCTGCTTGTGTTTGCTTTGCTGTTGAATAAGGTACATATATTCTGACCTTATCTCTTAAGGTTTCTCATGATTCTTACACATCTTTTGATATTAGCTTTGATTATAATGCCTTTGCTTTGAGCCTTAGTATTAGGGCTTCCTTATATGACCTTTGTTATGCACCCTCTAGATTTGTGAACCTTTAATATGAACTTTTATATTATGACTTTCATTTGACCTTTCAGTTTAATACCCGAGCCATTTTCCTAGCCATGAAGGTAACATGGCCGTGTCATTGATGCACCAATGGCATGACTCTAGGGCGGTGGAGTGATGTTCTGTCCCGTCCCTTTTTATGATATTATGCGCGCTTATTATTATTATTATGGCCACTATGATTTGTACAGGGGTGTATGGATGCATCCTAGATTTGGTTATGATATGATATGATATGATATGACTCATATGGTGACTGATGTTGTGTGCAATACGCGTCTTTCACATTTTTGGAGCTAGCTACTCCATGGTTATTTATGATATGATGTGATTTGATTTGTTTGAGCTCGTGGTAGATTACTGATATTTCCTCCATGACCTTTTATCTTTGTTATGCCTCATGTTATTCTACAATGCACCATAATCTACACTTCTCGTTTTTAATTTTCCATTGATTACTCATTCATTCATTGTCCTTATGTGATTCAATCGACTACCATACTATACTCCATTTCATTGACTTGTCATATTCTCATTTCACTTTAGTTGACTACCAAGCTTATACATCATATTACCACTTCATTCATTTACCCTGCTATTATATGATTTATGTGACTACCTGTTTACCCTGCTATTATATGATTTATGTGACTACCCGTTTATCCTGCTAGTATATGATTTATGTGACTACCTGTTTACCCTGCTATCATATGATTAATATGTGACTATTTGTTTGCCATGCTATTACGTGACTAATTGATTCAACCGTTACCATATTGATATATGATTACGTGATTTATCTGGTTACCATGCTAATAAGGGATTATCTGATTTATCTGTTATCATGTTATTGTGTGACCATTTGATTCGTCTGATTGTCATGCTAGTATGTAATCATTTGATTTATCCGTTTATCATTTAGTATTCCTATTTGCTATTTGTGACTACCATGCTTGTACTTTTGTTGGTATTTCCTGACACTTATGTTGTTAGTTCGACATAGTAATTGATGTTTACCTGACTTGTTGTTTTGCCATGTTTACACTTCTGTTCATGCTACTGGTTGATGAAGGAATATGGTTCAACTTATGTTATCTGTCTAGTTGACTCGTTTAGTTTACCATGCTATGTTCTTGTTTAATTAATTCATTCAATTATGATGTTCGTTTGGTATTTCCTACCTGATACATGTGACTATCATGCTTATACTGTTGTTAGTATTTTCGCTGGTTATGATACTTGTTCTGTTTATTGACTGTGGGTTATCTGACTTGTGTGATTGCCATGCTTACATTCAATTTAGTTGCTTCCGCCTGCTTATAGAATTCAGCTTGGCTTATATATATTCTGATAATCTGATTTATTTGTGTTGCCATATTTATGTTTAGTTGATACGATGACTGCTATGCTTGTACACTGTTTGGTTACTTGTTTTGCTTATGATGTTGTTTATCAATTCCTATTCATTTATGTCCAGTATTTATATGTTTGGTTATTTTATGTGTACTTATGTATGTTCGCTGATGCGCTGCTTTGTTTTGGTCTCCTTTGATTGTTGTTCTTCTTGTTATCTGTTAATATTGTGTTCTGCAGGTTCCTCATTGACTCATTGTGCTCATTTCGTTGCGACCTTGTTATCAGTCTCCTTTGTTTCGTTTTTTATACTTTTATTATGTTAGTTTTTGTTTTGTTATATTTGTTCACTGGGCTTTTTAAGCTCAGCCGCATTTTCTTTTCCATGCGGCAGGTAGTAAGTAGGATGCTGGACTTAGTTGGGCTGAGAGTAGGAGCATTTGAGTGACCCGACCCTAGTTTTCCCTTATCATGTTGGACTTATTTTGAAGAGCAATTGTTTTGATATTTCATTTCATTTTTTTTTCATATTGGATTTTGTATTTTTCCTTGTAAGTCATTCGTTTATATGACTTGGCATTTTCTTTTATAAGACTTCCGCTTGCAAAATTTATTAGTATGTTCTGATTTGACACCATGATGCGATACTTCTACCCTTGTCGGGTTGGGGTGTTACAGTGGGGACATTTCATACAACTCTAATCTTGTCTTACCTATTTCAACGTAAACATCTATCAACTTATGGTCTTTGACAATGTCTTTCAACAACTCAAGGTTCGTAGCTTAACGAAAACTAAACAAGCCATCATCCAATGTACTACCAGGCCTAACAAAGTAGTAGTAATTGGTTTGTCCTTTAGCATAACCGATTTCGGTCATGAGAGCATCCATTTCATCAACAGTTACCTCATTCATATCAACAAGACATTCCTTACCTCCTTCGTATATTCTACCTGGACAATTTCTGAATATACCATTGTGATGAAACCTCATGCTAAACGAACCCGATCGACCAACTGTTGAAAAACATTATAAAATATTGTTACGATTATCTTACCTAAAAGGAAAATACCTTAAACAATCGTACAAACATATAAGTGTAAACGATTATCACCAAAAAACACTTACCATATCTCCTAACTGCAGAGTTTTACTCTTTCTCATGGTCATCAAAGAAAGGATGTTCTCTAATTTGTCATAAAGTAAATCTAAGGTTGGGGCTTGTTAATTTCTCACTTAGATTATTAGATTTCATGACTAACATTGCATTATGGTTTTTTTGGGTAGGCTTCCAAAACAAGTTTGGGATTAACCAATGAGTACACGGCTTAGTTATATTAGACATAATGGCGGGAAAATGGATTAGACGTCTGCTTCATAGTACATATCGAGAGAGAGAGAAAAATTCGTCACGCTAAAAAGACGAGTATAACCTCAAAACAAAACAGATAACGAGATTTTAGGATATATAACGGGGCATTGACCTGAGCATTACGGGTCAAGGGACATCTTTAGCCTTAAAATCCCAAGTTTTGGACTCACTGCGACGAAAATCTCAAGTTTTGTCCCCTATTAATGTTTTTTGATAAATTTAGGGACTAACAGTGTATTTTTGTCTATAATCCATTTAAAGAGTGTATCAATAACCAATCTCACTTTGTATTCTAAAATATATGAGGTTCAAGGATGATGAATATGATACCAAAATGTATTTGAGATTTTGAGGTTCACAATCACGTAGTGTTTGGTATGTCGTAATCAAAGCCTTAATGGAAAAGATTATTACGATATAATGAATAAATGTTGTTTGTTTACATTTATAGAATGTAATGATTCATTACAAGTAATGACCCATTACACCAAAACTATTTCTTAGGGGCCCTCTACTTTTTTTTCATTACATCTTGTAATAGAATCAAAATTATATAAAAATCTATCATTAATTAACCACATTAAATAAACTTTCTATCCTTAATGGGTATTTTAGTCTTTTTATTATCGATTCCATTACGTCTTATCATACAAACCAAACATGAGTAATAACTACAATGAATCATTACATTACATCGTTTATTCCATTCAGTTGACATTTCATTCCGTCCTACCAAATGAACCCTCAATGCTGGATAAGACATGGTGCTGTAAATAATTTTTTCACTCATTTTTATCTAAATGTCATGTTAACCCAAGGCCTTTGGTTTGATTGTACGTGAGTTGTCCATCAACCTAGAGGTTCTGGGTTCAAGCCTCATTGAAGGCATTTG
Source organism: Chrysanthemum seticuspe (assembly GCA_019973895.1). NCBI lineage: Eukaryota > Viridiplantae > Streptophyta > Magnoliopsida > Asterales > Asteraceae > Chrysanthemum > Chrysanthemum seticuspe. Next base: position 147,552,070 of record BPTQ01000008.1, on the reverse strand, counting down.
TGAGATAAATGATACAGGTGTGAAAAAAAATGTGGTTCTAAAAAAAAAGGTCTAAATGTCATGTTATATTATTTTTAGTTATATTTCTTATTTACTATCACTTTTGCCCTCATATAGTTACTCACCACACAAGCTCTCAAAAAATCCACACGTATGACAAACATCCTTTTTATCACAATGCTTATGCGTGACATATCACTTGCCCCTTGTTGCATGCCGTTTAAGACCGGATGTAATGATGACACAACAAAACCTTTTCACTCACTGCGGTGTTATGTACATCTTCCCTCTTTCCCTTCACTTACTCATCACTCACACCCACATAACACTCAGTCACTCACACAAATAAAAAATAATGCCATTTACTTATACCAAATATTTATCAAAACATTTAAAACGCACCACTCATACCAACACACTCCTTTTTCTTTCGGTCATCGCACTATTCCAATTAGGGTTAGAGCAAAACCGACCGAATCCCGAATCCCGTCCCGATCTCGAGTCCCGAATCATGTTAGTCGGGCTTGTCGGGGTCGGGAGTCGGTTTCTCTTTTTCCGTTAGTCGGGTTTCGGGCTTGTCGGGATCGGGTCGGGACGGGCCGAAAACCAAAAAACAACAAACAAAACCGATCAAATCCCGAATCCCGTCCCGATCCCGAGTCCCGAATCATGTTAGTCGGGCTTGTCGGGGTCGGGAGTCGGTTTGTGTTTGCCGGCTTGTCGGGATTCGGGCTTGTCGGGATTCGGGTCGGGCCGGGTCGGGATCGGCCCGATGCTCAGCACTAATTCCAATAGACTATCTAATTTCCTTTTTGAAAAAAGTTAGATAATCTTTTTATTGCATATCATTAAAGTTGGTCCTAAAACACAAAAGTATTGTCCTTTCTAATAGAACAACATTATATTTTTCAGTTTCCATGCTTATTCAGTGTTGCATAAGTTTCCAAAAACACAATATAAAACACTGAAACTTCATCCCTCAAATTCTCAAAAGTATGGGGTTGGACCATATATTGGTTTCATACATCAAATGGTATGGACCAAAGAAGGTCATGCTTGTGTAACAAATCAAAACAATGTTAATCATAGAAAAGGCCTGAGTGCTCGGCATTTTCTTAGGCAATTTTTTGTCTATAAATTTATATGAGTATATAGGACCATGTGATGACATAGTTTTAAGATCTATAGCTTTTGTTATTTAGTTTTACATTAAAAAGTATAATAACAATTATAATACTAATAGTTAGTCCGACCGCCCACTTTTAAATAGAATCACAATATTCAAAAAACATGAAACATTGATGTTATGTTTGACACTGAGCATGTTGGAGCATTTAGAAAAGATTAGCGTTTAGAGTTTTTGATAAAAGCTTATTTGACAAGAAACGGTTAAAATAAGTATTAAAATACAAATGATATCATTTGAACGTTATTAAAGAAGCTAGCTTTAAGATTCCATTAGAGCATGTGCAATCGTAACGGGCTAACGCCGTTATAGGGAGAAATAACGCCCGTTAGTGGCGTTAACCGTTGGAGGCACGGCGTTAAAGCCCCGTTAGTCCTTGCGCGTTAGAGTAATAACGCCCGTTAGTGGCATTAAAAAAAAAAAAAAAAAAAAAAATCAAAAAAGTTTCAAAACCAGCCCCTCAACGGCTAGTAACCGTTAGATTTTAAAAAAATACATAAAACCCCCTAACGGGTAGTTTTTACAAAAAAAAAATAATAATAATAAAATAAATAAAACATTCTTTTACCACTATAAATACCCAACTAAAACTTCATTTTTTTCACACTTCCATAATTCAAATTCACAATTTATATACTTCCTCTCACACTTTCATAATTCAAGAATCAAGTTCGTTCACAATGGATCCAAATGAATTTGGTGATATTCCTCTGTCTTGGTCAGACGCTGATGACGAAGAGGACTTCCAATTTATGACGTCCGCGTACGAGTATCACCTTCAGTTGGAACAAGAAGAATGTATTGAATCTCAACATCCTACTCGTGCTCGTAGCCATATATATCGTGAACGTGAGATTGCAGAAGAACGTCTGTGCAACGATTATTTCGTAGAAGGTTGTAAGTATTCAAACCGGAATTTTCGTAGAAGATTTCGTATGAGCCGGAAACTATTCCTGCAAATAGTTGAAGGTATTGAATCTTATACTTCCGATAATATTCCAGATCATTTTACTTTCTTTAGGAAAACACCCGATTGTACTGGTCGAATGAGTTTAAGTGTTCTAATGAAGTGTACGTCTGCCATACGTCAATTGGCGTACGACACCTCACCCGATGCATTTGATAAATACTTGCAAATGGGTGCGAGTACTTCAAAAGTATGTCTTGATAATTTTAACAAATGCATTATTGATTTGTTTGTGTCGGAGTATTTAAGAAAACCAACATGGGCCGACATTCAAAAACTTTATCAACAACATGAAGAAAAACATGGTTTTCCGGGAATGCTTGGTAGCATTGACTGTATGCACTGGGAATGGAAAAATTGTCCAGTGGCTTGGCAAGGGCATTTTGCTAGGGGTGATAAAAAAAATACCCAACAATTATGCTTGAAGCTGTTGCTTCTCAAGATTTATGGATCAGGCATGCATTTTTTGGGATGGCGGGGGCGAATAACGATATTAATGTTTTAGATAACTCTCCGTTATTCGACGACATTCTTGCTGACAATGCCCCAAGAGCACCTTATATGGTCAACGAAACTAGATATGAACAGGGGTATTACTTGGCTGATGAAATTTATTCACAGTGGGCAACTTTCGTCAAATCCTTCACGGCAACAACTGACGAAAAACATACGTACTTTAAAAGGAGACAAGAAAGTGCCTGAAAGGATATTGAACGTGCTTTTGGTGTGCTTCAAGGCCGTTGGGGTATACTACAACAACCGGCACGTCAATAGGAAATTGCCACGATACGTAGAATCGTGTATTCTTGCATTATTTTGCATAACATGATTATAAAAGATCAAAAATTTGCATTACGTGACTATAACGAAGTGTGGGTGGATCCGTCAGCAAATTTGAGGCAACGAAGATGGGTCGAAAGATGTGATACTCACAGTCGTAAGGCAAAAGAAATACACGACCGACAAACGCATACCCAACTCCAACAGGACCTTATGGAGCATGTTTGGCAGAAGAATTTTGAACGACATGGACAACAACAAGAGAGCGACGATGATGAATAAGTATTTGCTATGTTTTGTTATTTTTTTTTTCGATGTATTTTTTTAATTTCGTATTGTAATACGTTTTCAAATTTAATGTTATGTTTAGTTTAATAAATGAAGTGTTTGTTTTAGTTTAGGGGTTGAAATTGAAAATATGAAATGTTATTGATGTTATTGAGATGTTATTGTTGTGGGTGTTTTTTGGGGATGTTAAGGTGAAATGTTAAAGCTGACGTGGATCGTGTTATTTTATAACTTGGGCTATTGTTGGGAATGCTCTTACTATTTTTACTTTAGTTTACACATTAAAATTCTAATACACTTGTCTTACAAAATACTTTTATACTGTATAACAAAAGAGCATAGATTATATTTTTGATTTGAACATCCAACTCCTAGATTTATTTCTTCCTGTAAGGTTACAACTTACAACAGTATACTATGTGTAAACATAGCACATAATGCTACGTACGAAAACGCATGAAAGTTCACCTTACTTTTCCATTTCATTTTATCATATGTATAGTACAAAGTACAAACATAAGTTAGCTTAAACGACTAATATTAGTACATAACTTCTTTGTGAGCACAATCTGTTGGTAATTCAAAGACGAAACAAACAAACAAATCCAAACAAACGAAGCGGAAGCTTTATTCAAATTACCAAACTAAATTACAAAACCAAATTCAAATGTACCAACACAAAAACTAATTCAAAAGGTACCAAACTATTATTCAAAAGGTACAAAGAATTCTAAAGGTATTAATCCCTATTTATAGGCTAAACGAACCATCATATAATAGTTTCCAAATTCTAACCAAACTTGTATGACAAGTCACAAAATTACCAAATTTACCAAATAACCCCTTAAAGTTTAAGTCACTTTCTAACAATCTCCACCGTGACTTCAACTCCATTCAAAAGTTCAAACCAAACGAATCTTTTGTCTTCAAATTCAAATTTTCAAATTCCCAATTCCAAATGCTAGAGATACTAGCCTAATTCAAAGTGAACGATCGATTCCCAAAAACGATCCGAAACAAACCGAACAAATACAAACGCCGATAATCTTCAAAACGAACAATCAAACGTTAACCGACAAATTCAAACTCGGTTAACCAAACAAACAAATCGGCTCAAACGATCTTCAACAAAGATTATCAAATTCAGGCAACCATCTTCAAAAGCCCGACAAACGAAGATCAAATTTTCCAAAGTAACAAATTCCAAAACGATCGAACAAATTCAAACGACTTGCACCAAGTCTTCAAAAACCAAACCAATCTTCAAATTCCAAATACCAAAATTCAAATTCTAATGACCCACTTATGTAATAAGAATTACGGTCCTAATTCAAACTTATTATCAAAGTATCAAACCAATTCAAGTTAATAAATAACTTGACGAACGAACTCTAATAATTCAAACGCCCCAAGTATGATACTCGATAGTAATTCTAATGACCCACTTATATAATAAGAATTACGGTCCAAATTCAAATACAAATACCAATTTTTTACACAAACAAAATTCAAAAGCCACACAAACTAATACTCTAATAGACAATTCATATAGCCGAACTAATAAAAAACTTCTGGCCCACCTCTAATAACCCAATATGGCTCCACCATATTACGTACGAACAAACGAATCAAAAATCCAAGGGCCAGCAAGGTCAATCGAACTTAACAAAAACAATCCCAATAATATGACAAACTTTCAATACCAAAACGATTTTTCCAAAAATAGTTCTTCAAGCCAAAAGCAATCGAACGTCAATCCGATCGAACCCTATACAATTTCTTTTTCTTTTTCTTCTTCATGGCTAATTGAACCTAGCTCTGATACCACTTGTTGGTAATTCAAAGACGAAACAAACAAACAAATCCAAACAAACGAAGCGGAAGCTTTATTCAAATTACCAAACTAAATTACAAAACCAAATTCAAAGGTACCAACACAAAAACTAATTCAAAAGGTACCAAACTATTATTCAAAAGGTACAAAGAATTCTAAAGGTATTAATCCCTATTTATAGGCTAAACGAACCATCATATAATAGTTTCCAAATTCTAACCAAACTTGTATGACAAGTCACAAAATTACCAAATTTACCAAATAACCCCTTAAAGTTTAAGTCACTTTCTAACACAATCTTTGTTTTCGAACGATATAATAAGAAAGACACAAGCTAGCAATTGCAATGAATAACACACAATCTATAGAGATTGTAACCTTTTGACTGTTTGTGCAATGTCTATCCGAGCTCAAGCACCACAACCACCCCCACAACCTCCACCGCATCCGCCACCGCCACCACCAGAAGCGTCAACTTTGTTGTTAGGATCCGAGTCCTTTTTGTCTGCACCATCTGCACATGAGAATATCATTGTTGTGACAATGGAGAAAATGACCAAGGCGAACCACAAGACCATAACTGTATGGTTTGCTAAGGCGCCTCCTCCCATCATTCTTTCGGTCACTGATTTTGTTTCAAATGCCATATGTTCGCAATGTTTGCGTAGGATGTGAAGATCCACATGTGTTTTTATTGTACTATCATATAAGTTGACTTTTGACTTTTTGAGTTTAAGGTAAACTTTGATTAATTCATTTGTGGGCTGAGTTGATAATTCAGTTTTTAACTTGTCATCCTTCCACAAATTTTACATCTTGGGAATCAAGGTTCAAAAGCCAAAAAAGGTTAAACCGTAAGAATGTCATAACATCCGAAGTTTTAGATATAGGTAATTAGTCTCAATAGATAAGCATTGTTTGTTGTTTATTTGCATTATATTGTTTCACATCAAAAAATTTGAGCATATTATTCATATTATTCATGTTTCTCATTCCTTTATATATATAGAAATAATTCTATTTCATATTGTTCATAAAAAGTTCTGATAAAGTTCCAATACTCTTCTGGGCGGCGGCCTGGTGTGTGAGAAGTGAGATTGAGCGTTGCCTTTCACATTTGTCTTTGAGAGTTGAGGCCATGGCTATAAACGAGTCCAGCTTTTATCGAATAATTCGAGCTTGAATTCGACTCGAGCTCGATCAAGCCGAGCTTTATCGCTTCAAGCTCAAAAAATGAGCTCGAAATATTTAACGAGTCAAGCTCAAGTTTATATAGGCTCGACTCGAGTTATTGTCGAGTTTTTTGGGCTTTAAAATAGATATGTTTATTTTTTTTTATATGTTATGCATATTTTAAGGGTTTGTATGTAAATTTTTGAATGTATCGACCTTTTCAAGCCGAATTTAAATCTTATATTTCAATTTCAAAGTTAGTTGGTTTAAAAAAAACTCATCATTATAAATAAATCGGGTTTTTCGAGCCGAGCTCAAGCCAAATTCAAAGTTTCTTGAGTCGAGCTTGAGCTTCCCTCGTGAAGGCTCACCGAGCTATCGAGTTGAGTTCAAGCCGAACATAATTATCGAGTTGAGTTGAGCCCGCCAAAATTCGACCCGTTTACACGGTTACATCCCTACTTAAGGCGAGGCGTGTAGGTTAGTCAACCTTGTTTGTTATTCACATTTTACAAGGAAAAAAAAATTAATATGAAAGACGATCTAATAACATTTTCGGTGTCTATGAAATATGAAAATCAGAACTTACTAATAATCAATGAGTTTTGCTAACAAGTGACAGCTCGACATCAGTTAGAATGTAATTACTATTAAACATTAAGTTTTCTTTATAATGAACATAAATAAGTTTACAATTGCTTAAATTTAATATATTTTCTAATTAAGCTCACTTCAACTTTTCATTTCAATATGGTTGAATAAGTGCCCGACCGACGCTTATTAGCAGAAAGCCACAATCATATAGTCCGTAAAACTTGTTGAAAAGTCAAAACTTATGAAAGTCAAATTGTACTCTACATTTTCAAAGAAATATCAAAATATTTACGTAGGGTTGAGTTATTAGGACCCCCTTAGTTTTTTTGTTTTATTTTTTATTTTTTTTTTATTTTTATAATTTTGTTTATATCAAAAAGCTATAAACCTGAAAATGCGGAACTGTAAATATAAAGTTTAATAAGTCAAACGCTTAAAACTGTCAGAAATACGGAACAGAAACTGACAAAAAACTGCGTTGTGCTGGAAAAATAAGGGGACAAAGGGAATATTCCCTATGGAGTCACATCCATAGGGAGGGTTCCAATAGTAGGACCCATTTACGTATTCTTTTGTACGAAATTTCGAAGAGAAGTCATATCATTGTGGGCTTGTGGCCATAGTTATGTTTATATTCCAAGTTTACACCAAAGTCTATATAAACGACATAAGTAAAAAACTTGTTGTGCAAACAATACATGCAGGCTGATAGTAGAAATTAGAAAAATCAAAATGTTTCACCACTTATCAAACATCAAAAAAAGAAAAATTAGAACAGCCAGCTAGACACGCGAATCTGTAGAACAATGCGTGAAGATCACTAGATCAGGATCATCCACCAAACGGACTTATGTGTGAATTCTTATGAAGCTTATAGGTGTTTTCTTTTTTTTTTTTAAAAAAGGCAACATTTATTAACAGAGACAAACAAAAGAACAAATTACACAAGAAATGGCATCCAATCTCCTCCACAAATTATAAAAAAGTTTATAAAAAATTTATAAAAAAAAGTTTATAAAAAACTTATATAAAATTTATAAAAAAAAAATTATAAATATTGTATTTAAAAGTTTATAAAAAAAATTATAAAAAAGGTTTATAAAAATTTATAAAAAAAGTTTATAAAAAACTTATATAAAATTTGTAAAAAAAGTTTATAAAAATTATAAAAAAAAGTTTATAAAAAATTTATAAAAAAAAGTTTATAAAAAATTTGTAAAAAAAAAGTTTATAAAAAATTTATTAAAATGGTTTATAAAAAACTTATAAAAATTTATTAAAACATACCTTCGCATGTTTGGTTGACAGAAAATTATAAACATTTTTTTATTTTTTTACTATAAATTTCATAAATATTCTATTTAAAAGTTTATAAAAAAAAATATGAAAAAGCTTTATAAAAAATTTAAAAAAATAAGTTTATAAAAAATTTGTAAAAAAAGTTTACAAAAAATTTATAAAAAAAAGTTTATAAAAAATTTATAAAAAAAGTTTATAAAAAATTTATAAGAAATTTATAAAAAAAAAAAGTTTATAAAAAATTTATTAAAATAGTTTATAAAAAAAGTTTATAAAAAAAACTTATAAAAAAAGTTTATAAAAAATGTATAAAAAAGTTTATAAATAAAATTTATAAAAAAAGTTTATAAAAAAATTTTCATAAATATTCTATTTAAAAGTTTATAAATAAAATAAGAAAAAAAGTTTATAATTTTTTTTTTTCATGTAAATTTAAATTTTTTAATTTTTGGAGGCATTATAATTCGGCAAGTCGTGGAATTGTAAATTACTTCAAATGTCCTCATTTTGAGTTATCAAACAGGATATTTGAAGAAAATTGAAATGCAAATGCCCAATTATACTCCAAATTACCCAAACCAAACTCCTCCTTTTACTTTTAGCAATATTGCACTAATAACTCTTGAATTTGAGGGGGCCGGAACCCCACCCTGCCTCAACAAACGTCCGTCTTTGCCTGTAATGTTTCATATTTCTTCTTCTGAAACACGTTCCCATAACAATTAAATACACATAATGACATAAGACATTCGTAAATACGTGTTGATGATGGTTGCGATATATATTTTTCTGATTCTTTTTTATAAGTTTGGTCATATGAGTATAGGTTTTGAGACGACGATAAAGAAAGAACATGGTTCTCTAAAAATTTACATATGCTATGACGAATATCGAAGGCCCCAATATATACATGTCTTTTAAGTCATAATATTACCATATACTTTTGTACATTAATTGCAACATGACTTGTTTTTACAGTTTAATTGCGTTTGGTTTCTTTCAGTTCCCCTCTTGGGATCTTGTTTAGGATGTTTGAACCTAATTGCTCAAGCAGAATTTTCGCGTCTCTGATTCCTTTGCTTACAAGATAATCGACTTCGTTCTCATATCTTTCATAAAGAGCTGGTAGGGTTTCGACAATGAGAAAACCTACAAAAATCCAAACATAAGGCTCGATACTAGCTAGTCTTTAGGGGGAAAAACACACGAATGTTATAACTTACAAAGGTAGACGAGATTTAAAGAACTGAAATGACTTCCAATAACCGACATTATCCACAAGGACGCCATTGTCTACAAGTGATGAAACGACATATTAGATGAGTGTGTACGTCATATTTACTTTAGCGGTTTTCGGTTAAGTATAAGTATCACACGTACCAAGAAAAACCGAGTAAGATCTTCTCCACTTGATGTATAATAGAAGTTAAGTAACAATTTGTTTGTTTTCCTATACAACCATTTAAATGTTGATTCTGGTATGGTGATCTCTTCAAAATCAGGAAGATCCCTGAATAATAATTCAATTATAACAAATGTCAACTGTTATTTTTGTAAATTTATAGTTAAAGTTAAATGAATCTGCTAAAAGAAGACATATATAGAACAGTGAAAACTATACCATTGAGTATATTTTGCCATGGTATAGGTGATGTAGATGATCAACATGGCGAAAATGCAGGTGTGGCAAATGAGAGAAATGAAGTTGTACTCGTAAACTTCGAAAATAGACCATAGTGCAGTAGCCCCCAATAAAATTGACGCCGATAATCTTGGGTTCCTCCACAAAAGCACATCTGATACTGCAAGTTTGCATATAATTTAACGTCAATGGAGGTAATCGACACATTATAGAGTCAAACATGTTTGCATAAAATGAAAATAACAGTATTACAATTTCATAGGATGGAAACTCTATTTTCAAAGCAAATAGACGTTCTTTTTTTGGGCTAACCATGAAATCATGGTAAAAATATTCATGTTATCTGTTAATTGAAATAGCTTATAATTAAATATAAATTTCTGGTCAAATAATAAAGTTCAACAATGATATAGAAAATACCCTGCCCTTTTCCAATGAACGAATGCATATATCGTTTGAAAGTTGCCATATTTTGTTTCGTGTTGTCAACTGATTCTGAATCAGAAGATATCGACATGGGAATTATCAAGTTAGACGGAATTTGCAACCTTCAAAGTGCCGATATGTAAAACTAACTAGCAGTTGGATTATAAATGTACCCAGAAACCATAGTTTGTCAATTTATAGTCATAAAAGGTTCTAAGCTTTGTGTTTAAGATAGGTTTGCAAAGAGAAAGAAAAGTTTGCAAAAGAAAGGGATGACTTTGGAGTTGCTTTGGAGATGCCTCTAGACAACATCGCATATCTTTCCCAAGTTATAGGAATCGTATGTGTTAGTTGATACTTTACACCTTCTTATTTCATTTCTCATTTGGTTATATGGATTTTACTTCCAATTATTTCAGGTAGTTTCATGCCAAATAAAGTTGGCAGTCATATCCATGACTCTATGAGCTTCATACTATGAGCATACCAAAATTTTAATTTAGTCCCATTTAGGCTTATTTTTCATTTTTGTTATATAGAGTAACTTTTACTCTATTTCAGAAAATTTGTTGAACTTGCTACCTCTATTGTTCACTATAAATGAACAAATTTACACTTTCACACCCTGAAGCACTGGTTACACTCGACCATTAAAACAATCAACCCAGCGGTAGCAAATGACCAAAACCAGTTATGTTAAACGGTAAAACTGATCCGATTCAGAGATAACAGATATAAAAGATAGAATGAATTGACTGTAACAAAACATAGAAAATGTTGTACATCCTACTAGCATGTCAAAATATTAAAAGCTTAAACATATCTTAGTCTCATGCTTTCGTTTTTCTACAATATACTTATATCATCATATTAACGAAATTATACCCATTGATACTTGTTCAAAGCTTTTCGAACTGGCCAGCACTCACGTGATCCCGATTCTCTAACGATGTCATACCAAGACCTTCATTTTCATGCTTTAACCATCCACCAGTATCCGCCTTGGAATGGATCAAATAATAAACAATTGATGCAATCATTGTGAGAAATGTCAAGGCAGCCCCTGCAGCAAACACACCTTTTCGAAGGGTTTCACAGCTTAGGTCATTTCCACCATAGATGGCTTTATATTTAGTGTGATAAGCATTTTTTGCAGAGCCAGCAATCAAACATGCTTCTGCTGCTAGAAAGGTGACCCTGCTCACATGTTTAAAGATAAACAAATTACTAATCAAGGCCTTATCATAGCTTTTAATCGACAATCATCTGATTAGATGCGCACAAAACAGACACCTAACCTAGCCGGGCCTGGGCCCAGGCATAAAATAGCCAGGTCCTTCATATATGATGTATGTAAGTGATACATTCTACACGATACTATTATAAAGCACAACCGTTGAATGTAAGGTATACTCGTGTAAAATGCATGCTTAGCCAATAAAAGTAAAGCTGAAGAACTATTCTTGACGGTTAGACTGTGACCTAAGATGTCAGGACTATAGTCAGTATTGTTAAAGGTCCAAAACTATAGATTCTTACATCATTGATGCCATAGTGCAATGTCATAAACCACATGGACACCTGTTGCAGTCTAGATAAAAGATGAATTTCCTTGAATGGTATCAGGTTGATGATATAGACCACTCCTTGCAATGTTTTAAACCATATGAAGACTTTACTAACCATAACTTGATCTAGCAGTTAGAGAATCAGAGTAATGACAGTTACTGCAAGACTGGATGTCGCATTAACCTGATTCAATAGACCCAACTTACACCCTTGACCACCAAAATGTTTACAGATGACATTATCAAAGTTACTAATTAAGATAGGATAATGAGCCCCATCAGGTCTGAGGTTTGCTATCTATTATTTTCCCCTTACTATACATTGTATTCATATTCAAACTGTCAAGTGACCTACAACTTCCTTTATCAGTCACAGAGGCTACAATGTATACTTGTACCAAATAAGGCTACATATTCAGTAAGTAGCTGATCGTACAAGCATCCAAGGCATATAATGCGTAAACATCAAGATAGAAGTTGGATTCAACGACAATCAACAGATGAATTTTTAACATCAGGAGTGACCAGAACTCAAACAAATGAAAAATGCAAAGCCTACTTGAGGCAAAATCATTTATCCAATCACAGCCAAAAAGATAGTATCAAGTGCAAGCACATTATAATAACAAATAACCAGAATGATTAGAGCATACCACATACCTAATTCATAATGTCACCAACCACACCCCATCATATAAACCCTACTTACACCAGCAAACATGAATTCTAACTTCCTTTAACTTTACACAAACATAAAACTTCATATTTTTTACTATGACCTAATTCATCCGACTTACTCGTGCAATTTAATAATTGATTAATGTTTTTAGCAATCAAACAAACAGTGTTCTGATTGTCCACTAAAAATAATTATCAACGCATATCTTTTTGTATTACGCTGTTTTGAGCGTTTCCGGACTTCTTAAGACAACTTAGAAAGTTGTTTCGAACGATAGGATTGTTTATTCAAACTGCCAGACTACCAGTCTACTTATCGCATTATTTAACACGGATAAGCAGCTTTTTTTATTTGGTTAGAAAGAACTACATGTAAATTATAACGCGCAATAAGCAGCTTAGTATAAGCAGTTTGATCCTAACTTATTCTAAAGTGCTTCAAGCAGAAAAATAATTTTAGTCGAGCAATCCCAAACACTTCCTATCTCAATCATAAATAATCATACAATCTATTAAGAATAAGAACTCCCAAACAGCATAAACACTCCTACTCCACTATGATTACATTTGGCCGCTGGCGCAAAGCGTATAGATGCTTATGGGAGCTTTTCAAACCCATAACAGAGCTGCTTTAAGGTAGCTTCTAATATAACCTCCATCTAGTTTCGCCAAACATACCCTATATCAAAACGTCATAAACCATTAACCACTTAATAACCAATCCCAAACACCCCTTGATTAAGTCAGTGTCGCAAAACATGGATTACAAAGGCAAGCAATCCGCTTTTACTCGCTACAAGGTCAGTGACCGGGGCAAGTTAGGCCGAATCGGCCAAAAGAACGGGTTTGGTAAAAAATCGTCCAAAACTTGATTAATCTCAGTCAGAGCTCATTTTGGAGTATTTGAACAATTGTGTTAATGTTTCTAAACACATTTCTAGGGTCCTATGGATAATACTCTGATGTAATTTCAAAATTCATTTATAAAAATACTCCCGGCCTAGGCCGATTACTTGCTAAAAGTGCGAGGTATTTGACTAGTCGTGTACCGCCTGGTGAGTTTTACAACCTTAAATCAACTTCCAACACAATAAAAACTAGACTAATAGTAATAAGACCACAAATTGCACCGCCACATCAACGCCTCCTCAGCTTTATCTCTCCTAGACCACACCAAGACCAAATGCTCGTAGTAAGGGGACCGCACTCACAACCAAAAACATACCCCACAAAATTAAATAAACACAAAAAGCACACACACAAACCAAACAATTCACTCGGTCCATTTGCAGGCGCGTTGCATTTGGTCTCCGTAGTAACGGGGACACGTTTGGTTCGGGTAGAGCGACCGAACCATTCGGTCTTATTACTTTTTAGTCTAATAAATCCAAATCCCATGTGGCAGACCAACATTTGGACAAGGATTGACTCATTCACAGCCTAGCCCTAAAATATCCCAATCACGTGCCACATCGACAGTTTGTTACAATCATCACTCACAACAACATAGAACCAAACAAGCACACCATGGGGCCCACACTCTATTTTATTTAAAATAAAATAAAAAGCGACTAACCATGAGAAAACGAAGAAGAAAATGGACATAACTCTGGAACAACCCCTGACAAGACCATTACCAAAACACAAACATCTGGTAACGCCGTTAACTAACGTCTGACTAATCAACAACAAACCAAAAGCCGATAAACCATACGCCGTCGAAGCATCTGAATCGTAAACACAGTATGTGTACTCATCGTATTGGTCTGGTACAACTCGAGCCTGTATATAATAAATCTAATTAGTTTTTTAATAAATAAAAAAATATGGAATTAATTAGGGTTATACATACAGTGCTACGACGTCGTTCGGCACCGATGGCGAGAACGAAGGCCATTAAGTTGAGTGAGATGATGGCTACCAGGACGCTGATTGATACCGCCATTTGGTGAGAGCGAGTGTGAAATGCACTCAAGTATCAAGTGGGTTTGGTTTTGTAATGGGATACAATACGTGTTACTTTTAACCCCTTTTTATATTTTTGAGAAATTGCTTTTACTTTCTGGGAATTCTTACTTTTCTTTTAACAAATAATTTTCTAGATAAATAACGGTGTATATGGACAATAATTATATTTCGAAAATTGTAATTTTTGTTTAACACTTAGATGCAAAAATTACGAAATTTGTAGTTATTGCTAGAAAAAATCTATAGGTTATAAACAAAAACTGATAAAGTTTATGGATTAAGATATTAATTTAGTGTTGATACTATTATTATTTTTAATCAAGAATATAATAGTCCATTAACATTACTTAATTTGAAGTCATTTTAAATTTTAAGGATGAGTCTGGATTCTTTATTAGTAGTAGAGATAGAGATTAGTTTATGGGTTTTAATGTTTTATACACAAATCAGCTAAGGCATTATTTTTTCTAAAATAGTTTGTATGACCATGTTAAGATTGTTTGCAACAAATAGATATTAAATTCGAGACATCTCACAATTAGATGAGTCAAAAAAAAATTACCGTCTGATTAAAACAATAAAATACGATAAAAGCATAAAGTAAGGGAGATACAAATAACACGTTATTGGTATGACACATCAGCGCTACATCATACACATTCCAATAATATACCAATAATTAAAATACTCTCCTTTATAACACATCACTAATATGTTATTGGGTATCACAAAATACCCCACTAAAAATACCCTCTCACTCACAATAAAAAAAAATGCAAATACCATGAGTCATTGCATTAACTCAAAACGTTTGGCTCACAAATGGCACGAGGCTCTGGTATGGTTGACACACGAATAACATGCATGTGGCTAAAGAATAACACCTCATACCTTGTGCTCTAATATGTATTTACACAAAATCAATTGATACGTGGTAATTTGATGATAAGTGTTATCTTCTAGTAAAAGTTAAAATTGAAGTTATTCGTGTTGTAATTTTGGATTTTAACCATCAACGTGTAACTCGGTTGGTTTTGGATGTACGCTTTTGCTGACATATATACATCGTCTAGTTTGAACGAACACTCATTAGTGTGATAATGTCACAGGAGGAGAAGTATCACTTGACTAATGCCACCTATTAACAACGTTTTATGGGCATATTGATTGATGAAATAGAGTAAGAAAACGACATTATTCATATCATTGTTACAATTTCTACAACAACAATACTTAATTCTGTAATGTTATTCAATTTCTAGTCTCACTAAAACAAGTATAAATAATTATTGATTATACCTGAAATGAATATATGTGATAATCATAATGTTTTAGAAAGCATATATGATGTTAGAAAATTTAAACTGATGCGAAATAACAAACTTTTAAAAGAGGCCGTATGAAACTGCTTCCTTTATTTCTTTGAGAACTTGCTTTTACTTTTTGGACCTCTTCAGCATCCATTCATCATTTTATTTTTCCTTTTTAGTTTCTCGTACATTATTCGAGCCGGGTAACGGATTTTAGGATGACGTGGCAGAAAAATCATGTGAAACATAGTAAGTTAATACTCTAGTTGTTTGCGTCTCCGTCAATGCGTTTATTTGTTTAAGTTAGTGATTTTTTCTAGTTAAGTACATATGTTCTTATATTAAAAAACTTGAACAAGATTAATGTTAAGCAATTAGTGACACTAGAAGGGTATCCGCGTAATCTGGCGGCAGGTATCCGGTGATTATTTTTGTGACGAACAAATATTTTTCAGTTTAAACAATTTTTATTTAGCATGTCCCAAATACTTTATAACGTAGTAGATATATGTTTTTCAAAAGTAAAACGTCTAAATTATTACTAGTGTAAATAGTTAGCATTTTTATTTTTCAAATTTTAGCATTGGTTATAAGTTTAGTGAGTTTTTCTTATAAACAACTCTATTAAAATATATCATTATTGGAAAGGGTTAATATATATGGTTTAAATGAGCCTTAAATTTTTAAATTTTACATTAATTTTTTAAATTTTCTTTTATAGCAACTTTTCTTGTCTAAAATTTTTAAGACTTCCTTTTATAGGAAGTCTCAAATCTTTTATATTGTAGTATATATATATATATATATATATTATACACCAAAGAGCTTATCTCTCAATGGTACATTTTGTTGTGTAAGAAGCTTCCCAACCAAAATGATTGCAGGTTCAAGTCCTGCTTATGACATATGAGGTACTTTTTAGTATATTGTGAGATAGTTAGTTGTCCTTTTAGAAAAAGAATTAGTGATATTATACATTTGTCAAGTATATTATATTGTTGCAATAAATAAGTGATAGTTATACATTATACTAGAGGCGCACAAATTCATCGGTTTTTGAATTGAAACAGGAAAAAACCAAAACGGTTTTTTCAAAACCCAATTTTGGGAAAAGCAGTTTTAGTATAATCGAACTGGCGGTTTGAGAACAAGTTTAAAACGAACCGGTTTGGTCTTAAACCAGTTTAAACCAAACCGATTCAAGCTTATGAAACCGCTTTTTCATGTCCAAAACCGGTTTTGACCGTTTGACTCGAACTGAAATCTGTTTTAAAACCGGTTCGGTTTACTGTTTATAACCGATATGTGCACATCTACATTATACTACCTCTGAAAATGATCTAGCTGTTGAACTCTGATTACTTGGGCTATTAGCCTATTACTCCTATATTTTAACTATTTTGTATGCCTTTTAAGCATGTATAAATTTGAGAAAAGGTCATTCCCCCGAAAAAGCTAAGACACAAATAAAGAATGTTGACAATTTGGATTTGGGAAGATTAAGCTTTCAAGCACGCTTAAGAACATAGTGTTAATTCTAATTTAGACTTTCGTTTGCTTTTCTTAAACGCGAATTGGACTTTACACTAAATAGAATTTGTTAAACTCTTTTGGTCATGTTATCTAATAAAAACCAAACTTAGTTTAAACGCGGTACAACGTATATCCCATGAAGAACATCTTTCATGTGATGGAAAATCTTCAACAAATAGTGAAATTGCTACTTCTATTTATGAATAACCAAGATAGAAGTATCTGTAAAACAAAATGACCACATAAATTATTTGTAGTTACTAAAAAATAAATATTGAACTTTGAATTTGAGTTTCCAAGTAAGTTGTCTTTTTGAAAGAACATAAAACAAAAAGACGGCGGCGATTTTTATAAACAAGAAATAAATAATAATCTTTTCATCAAAGATCATTTACTAGCGAAACGTATTCTCTTATCTAAGCTTCTCTTCTTTCTTGTGCATTAGCTCCCCTATGGAAATATTATCCACAGATCAATCATCAAACGAAGACTGTGAAAAGACTGGTTGGTGATATTTCTATACTCAAATGAGCAACTCGTAGTCGTGTACTTTTACATGCATCTAAAAAAGGCATAAATTCATAAATACACTCCTGGATTATCATTAATTGTTAATAAATTATCTCTGAAAAATATTACTCCACTTCTTGGACATATTTGTTTATTTATTACAAACTATGATACCTACTAGATCACTACCAATTGTGGAATTAATAAATGTGAAGAAATGACAAAAAAGGTGTAAGCAAAAGAAAGACCTATCAGACTTCTAATCTAAAATCGTTCATTTAAAAAAAAAAAGAAAAAAAAAATGCTAAATCTTCACTCAAGCTAGTAAAGATTTACTAAACATAGAAAGGTTTAAAACTCAATATTAAAATGCATAAATGTAAAACCAACCTTAAACCATGGCAAACTTAATAGCGTAATGGTGTAATACCGTTTAAAACCCGGTCCAAAAACAAGTGAACATGACACACACGCAAAAAAAAGCTTTTTCCCGGAAACCAATTTTACGAAAACACCACCTAAAAAAAAAATGATTTATGTGCATTTTCTACACCCTGTGCAACAAATTTGCCAAAATCTTGCACATTATATTTCTCCCTCAGGTACGGCAAAAAAAATTATCGCATACTTGCGAACATACAAGATTATTATGCTGAGTTTTGACATAATTTGGTTTCAGCAGTTTTGTCACACAAGTTGGGGTTGAGGTTATATACCCCAAAAGTCCAGCACCTCGTATATAGCAACTGCAAGTGTGCGAGTCTGCGAGATATTAATTTCTTTCACGGGGTGAGAAAACTACTGTATGTATTTTCGGTTTTTTGGATTTTCAGTCTTTGTTTCTTGTGTGTCTCCTCCTTGGAGCTTTCTAATGCAATTCAGCCTTTAAAAAAAAAATGAAAATCAGCAATTTGGTGAAATAGGCGTTTGAAAAAAGTCATTTTCCTCAAAAACAATTATTTATCCAAACAAGATTTGTTTTTTTATATGTTTAAATCACAAGCATAGAATTCGAGTCTGGTTCTCGGTCCAACCAGGACCAAACCAGTTCTAAACCAATAAGCTGGTCTCAATTCTCATATTTTCAAACTTTTCGTTGGTACCTTCCGTTGAGGTATGGTTCGATACCATTGCACAGCCTAGGCAAGTGCAAATACCTTAACAAAAAACCGGCTTAAAATTTGAGCCAAATGAGTCATAGCAAAGATATGGAAATCAAAGATACCTACAAATAAGTTCACTTACTATTTCTTATGAATCACAAATAATTAAATAGAGCACTCCTTCCATAGATATAAAGGAAGCTCACAACTCAGTTCTAAACCAATAAGCTGGTCTCAATTCTCATATTTCCAAACTTTTCGTTGGTACCTTCCGTTGAGGTATGGTTTGATACCATTGCTCAGCCTAGGCAAGTGCAAATACCTTAACAAAAAACCGGCTTAAAATTTGAGCCAAATGAGTCGTAGCAAAGATATGGAAATCAAAGATACCTACAAATAAGTTCACTTACTATTTCTTATAAATCACAAATAATTAAACAGAGCACTCCTTCCATAGATATATAAAGGAAGCTCACAACTACTCCTACCACTAATTCATCAAAGCTAAAGTTTATAACATTACAAACACATCACCAGGGCACAAAAAAATACAGCCTGCTGTTATCACTCACTCACACCCATAACTTATATAATTTAATTAGAAACCAAAATGTTAAAAACATCCAAGATGGAAACTTCTTTTTTCTTTTCTTTTTCTTTTCTTAAATAAAACCGCCAAACCGTAACTTAACCAAGCTTTCTATAGCTCTCTTTTGTGTATTCCATCTCTATATTTCATCTAACCTGCATCTTCCAACCTTTATTGCCATCATTTTTTTCATACCAAAACCTCTTATCTTTTGTTTTTCTTTCACTTTTTTTTTTTCTTTTTTTTTTTCTTTTTTCTTTTAGGAGTTATGGCAGATTGGGAACACTGTCATCATCATCATCATCATCATCATCATCTACGGGAAAAGAAAATGTAATCCGGGTGATGGGCCTGAAGAGTTGTCAGCCAATTATCAGCCGCCTGCAAAAGAGTACTCAGCGGTTGACGTTCATTGTTGATCCACAGTGGTGCTTTTAACTTGTATGAAGCGAGACCAAACACTGGTAACGAGATTTTCGGAACACCATCTGTCTCGCCTGGATTTAACACAGTGGGTGGATGCTCACACTGATTGCCTGTTACAAAGAAAATAGTTCAACTTTAATGTAAATAAACACCCCCAATATATAAGAGCCTGCATGATCATGCAGTTTTACTTTTGACAACCCCATTTCAAAACTAACAGTTGAGTAAACTGTGGTGTTTGGATTTGCTTTTTGAACTAATTATTTATTCTTTAATTCCTAAGACTTTGTAGTCGCGAAAAATGGTTATTTGTGCTTCTGGTTATTGATTGCTTGGGTATAAACAGCTTTAAATAGAAACAAAACTGATTATTATAGGTAAAACAAAATTATGTGTTTACCCTCTCTTTTAGCCTAAGTTCAGAAACCTTTACTTAATTCACAATGCATTTTTCAGTTTTTCACAAACCTTTTTGGTTACTGTATCTATTAATTGTTTACATAGCCAGATATAGCCAAACGCTTAGACATCAGATTATGTGATCACTACGACTACAGACAGCAGAAACACATACAAACACAAAATTCTACAGCTCATAATACTACAGATGATTATCTAATGCTGAATATTCAATATCACTTGTCTTTCAATCCCACATCTATACTCCCTAAATCATAGAGTTTAAAAGATTGAAGTACTATCGTCATATAAACCAAAGACACTTCGACGAATAATAAACTAGTCATCAGCTACATATTGTGTTAAACCTGACCAATCATGGAAAAAAATTGTATTCGAACTGGAAAGAGGCCAGTTATAAAAAGATTCTCATTTGCAGTTGTAGCAACAAAAAAAGGAGCAACTTCTAGTCCCAAAATATTAATTTCTCTAAAAAGCAGAAAATTATAAAGAAAGCGAATAAATGTGAAAATAGAAACTACAAACCTGTAATAGGTGTATGAAGAGAATGATACGTGAGAAAGCAAGCATCAAGATCTTTCAATGTGGGTCCCATTGGAATCCTATAAATCGGGTACCTAAGAAATCACCAAAAAAATCCATCAGCTTGGACATGGCTTTCGTATGCAAGAAAAAGTAGTTAAAAGATTGCGAGGGTCATACCAGGCCACGGATAACCAGCTAGAAGGAAGCAAGTCACAACTTTTTATGCTCTTCAATTCAGGGAAGCAGCGGGCAAGATCAAGTATCTATGCAATATTTAAAACATGAGAGGGATTAATTTTTGAATTACAAAAAAATGCATACCATTTTGACATTGTGGTTGAGCTTTTGCAAGAAACAAACCTTATCAGTCAAAGGTTCCCGGCCCCAAGGTTGATTATGCTCCATATACTCAAATGAGAGACAACCTTGTGGTCTCGTATATTCACCCTCATCACTAGAAAAGCCTTCTTGAAGGGCATGTTGATAATTTAACGACAACTGATCCAATCTGTGAGAGATTTCACTCTTTGGTAGGTCATTATCACTGCTTACGTCACTACTTGAGTCCCTAAAAGAGTCAGCATCGCTATCCTCACTCTGTTGCCTATACTTTCAAACCCCAAAAATAAGCTAGAAGTTCGATTAAAAAAAACAAATCACATTCTATTACAATGTATATACTTTAGATTAAAAAATAAAAATAAAAATAAAAAAGAAAAAGAAAAAAAAAAGAAAAAAAATCCCCCTTAAGCAAAAGAGTGCGAGACATAATTATGCATCAATGTATATAAAGTCAATTTTTCAATCTAAATATAATGTGCTTCTCTCAGATTCATAACGAGTGAAAAAGAGCTCTAAACGCCTACACTGATTTTATGCAACAATATGTGTCGTAATTATAGGGGTGCAAACATGCCGATCTGCTCATGAGCTACTTGGGATCGGCTTGGTAAAAGCTCGAAATGAGTCGAGCACGAGCCTAGTTTCGAGCTCATACAATAAACAAGCACGGGCTTCACACTTAATGAACGATTAGGCTCGGAGCCATTTATACATATGTATATATACTTGTATATGTATAACTTTAAATGCCGAGCTCCATACCTAAAACTCACCTCTATCACATTTTTTATACTTAGATTTCTTAAAAAGATATTAAAAATTTATAAAACGACCCAAAAATTTATAAAATGACCCGAGCTCGAGCTTTGTAAATAACTATTGAGCCGAGCTAGAGCTTTATAAATAAAGCTCGAGCCGAGCCGAGATGGAGCTTCTCTTAGTCGAACGAGACAAGCTCAAGCCTGGCCGAGGTCGGCTCAGCTCGTTTACACCCCTAGTCGTAATACACAGAAAGCAAATAGACAATATTGGTAATGTAAATTATAACAGATCAATAGAAATATGAAAAAAGAAATAGGGTCACCGAAGACATAAAGAGTAAATTATAATCATAGTTTTTAGTCTCTATCACAATATGTCTGGCACATGTGTTATTTGGCTTTTACTTGCTATTTGCTACATAATTGAACGAGGACTGATGCAATTGTTGGTTGAGCTATAACTCTATAAGGGTGGCCCATTTATTATTTTATTTGCACTTGCTTCAGTACATGAATCTCATAAATTTTATTTTAAAATAAATAACACAAAAATAGCATGTGTAATTTTCTCAAGTCATTAAACACTGCAAACACTTGGACAGCAAAAATAAGCAAACAACTAAGATAAGTGTAGTACAATTTTTAATCGCTACCCTTATAGCTCAACCATTTATTATCACCTAAATGCACAAATCCTTGCCCAATTTTAGAACAAATTAGATCTAGAATTCAAGGTGTTACACACTTGACAGGAACCAACAACATTGATTATACTAGAATGGTGTGCCAACTTTCGACAGGTTGGCCATCTCTCCCAAAACACAAGAAACCATTGATAAGGATCTAGATCAATTATTTCCCTCCCACACCTAATGGATTCAGTTATTATGTAAACCATTACGGCATTACCTTATTACTTAAACCCTAATCTTAAGAGATTGTGTTAAGGCCAAATAATAGGTCTAACAACCGCACATATGCCAGTCTTGCTGGCTTGCTGCATGTCAACTATGACTCAGATTAAGAAAAACACTTCGAGGCACAAATGTCAATCAGGAATCTACATATAATCAACAATGAGGGAAAAAACTATATACGTTGATGTAACCATTATATTTAGCCAAGTATAAATGCAATAAGCAAATTCAAACAATTCAGCCAACATAAACAATTGCTATCAGCAACCTATACAAGTTTAATATCCCCGATCTTATCATATAAAACAAAGTCATAATGCATAAAACAACACCACATAACCAACATAACTAAAAACACATACAAACGACACCATAACAATACCTTGATTTCGCAGAGGACTTCAACGGATCCATATATAATTGAATTCCAGACAAATAAGGCACGTAATACTGAACCACACTATCTGTGTCATTCAATATCAAAGGCACTCCAGCACCATAAGCACTCCACTCCTTAAAAGACTCCCATAAATCACCAAGCAGAAAATACGGTTGTCGTTCTTCCTGATTCCTCCACCCTCCCATACCTCTCTGCAACACATTAATCCAGCCGAAAACACCAATTCAAAATCGGCGTCCAATATTTGAAATTTACGCCTATTTGATTATTTCAAAGTTAAATGCTCACACTCTACCCAAGTTTACAGATTGCCTAAATTTTTGCTTCTATGCTACCTGCTTCAGATAAGCAGTTTGGAGTGTTTGGATAATATAATCTTTACTTTAAAGCAAAATACGCAGATTTCAATAAGCACTTCAGGAAAAGATTATTTGAGAAAACGTTATATGGTGTTTAGGACTGCTATATTTTTTTCTGCTTAAAAATAAGTACTTCTGGTACTAGTGTTTGGATTTGCTTATTTTGTAAAAAATGCAATAATATTCGTGAAAATAATAATTTGATAAAAATTTCAACCAAATCATACAAGATTTTAGGTTAAATACAAGAGTAAAGAGTAATTTTTGTTTAAAGTCAAAACCGCGTTTCTGCTTCAAAAGAAAAGTAGATAAGCGAGAAGTGGTTGGATTGAAAAACTACTTTTCTGCTTTAAAAAAAAAAAGCAGATAAACAGAAAAACATTATATCCCAAAAACCTTCTTAGAAGGAAGTTTAGACACTCAAATCCAACCTAAAAACCTTAGGGGTTATAATATACGCAAATGAACCTTCTCATTATCTATTTATCTACCCGATTCCCAAACACCCTCTAATTTCATTTGCTTTTCGCTAAACTAACATCAACAACTCATCTATAAATGAGTTGACTTTCTAGATAGTCAACACAAAATACATACATATCTCAATTTTTTTGGCTAACCATGGTTTCCCACACCTTTGAGCCGACTAATACACGGGGTTTTTACCCACCACCACAAAGACACAAACCACGTAAATCCCTACCCTTTTTAAATAAATAAATAAAAGAAAAGTGGACGAAATCAACAATACCTATCACCAAATAGCTTATTTTTAAGCAACAATCCCAAACACCCTCTAACTTAAACTAACATCAACAGCTCATCTATAAAGGAGTTGACTTTCTAAATAGTCAACACATTTACATCAAATACAATAAAACTAAAAGAAATAAAAATAAAAATAAAAACCTTAGATTGATACTGAGCAATAACAGAAGGCGTAACCGATTCCAAAAATCGTTCCAGATTACACACCACCGGAGACTCAACCGGTTTTGTAACAGGGTTCTCAGGCTCTAAACCATCTGATGACGTCATGGTCCGCGTAGAAGTGACGTCACTCTGAGCCCTACGTAGATTATCTTTATTATTGTCTTGGCGGTTTCTTCTGGCTTTAGCCGGATTATAAAAGCGATCTTCTCCACCACGACTCCGTCCAAACTGTAATCCTGCACCTAACATTTTTTATAAACCCTACTTTTATAAATCCTTCAAATTGACCCTAAAAATTAGGGGGAAATGAAATTAAACACCAAATTCGTCAAATATAATCAGAAATACGGTTACTTTCGACGAATTTGAATTTGTTGTTTTTGATAAAAACTGGGGTCGAAAAAACCCTAAAATTTTGGGGGAAACAGTAAATTCGTCAAATTGAAGAGTGGATTGGATCAGAAATGCAATCAATTTCACGAATTTGAATCTGGATCCTTGAGATTGTTGTTTTGATGGTTTTTGAACCCTGGGAAATTGGGGGAAATGGAATTGATGGTTGATTTGATTGAATTTGTGTGTGTTAATTTGGTGTGAATTGAATGGTAATGGGGGAATGAAAGTGATTGGAGATGAAGAAGAGATGTAAAGGACAGGAAGTGTTTGTTTAGGAAGAAATAATAAGAATTGATGGAGGATGAATGAAGAAGAGGTGGAATGAAGAGGTGGGCAAAGATGGAATAACTCTTTTTTAACTAATACCAAACATCTCCGAGTTTTATTTATTACAAATTTAATGTGTTTCTATCTATGAAGATTGGATTTATTTTTCTGCGGGTAAATTGCAAATGTCCTTAGGGTGCGTTTGGTTTTGTTAGTCAAATTTAAATTCATGGGAACCCAAGAAGGTATTAAATGCACAGTGTATAAAATATAGAGTTTAAACATTTGCATATGTTGTTTGATTAATTGACTCACATAAATTTATAGAAGGTTTTGTGATTTAGATGTTGATAAATAACATAAATACTCTTTTGTCATCACAAAAATTAAAAAAAGAAATAGAGCAATTGATAACACTCAGATTGTACATGTTTTCAGTAGCGTTATTCGTGCTTTTGTATATGTTATTTGGTTATATTCATATGTTTTTAATACTTAATCGTATCAAAGGACATTTGTCTAGTATATATATAACCAAGTGCTGGAAAACCGAAGGAAAAGTTAAAGAATGTTAGATAAAAGAAGATTTCCGTTTCATTGAAGCATGTCAAGCACAATTCAGCATTCCAAGTATCGAAGAAGATCAAGTTTAAGTAAAGAACCAAGTTCCACGAGCCAGAATCAATCAAAAAGTCCAAGTTTCGTCCTTCAGGAAAGACCAGCCGATCGGTCGCTGCCCGCAACCGATTCGGCTGGGTGGGTGTCAAAGTGACCAGCCGATCGGCTGGACAAGGAACCGATCGGCTGGGGAGGCCTGGTCTGCTATTTCTTCATAATTAAGATTCCCCATTGCATCCAAACGTTTCTAGGTCCTTCCTTGCAGTATTCTAGTCCCTTCCTAGCTCCTTTTAGGCCAAGTTCAACATTTATTACCCTAGGCCTTGGGACTAGTATAAATAGAGACCTCTTGTGAGCATTTGAGAACACACTCTTCAATACAACTCTCTACTCATAAAACCCATCTCTTTTAGTTCTCAAATTCGTCATTAGAATTCCAGAAAAGTTTTGAGGTCCAAGAAGTCAAGATTTGGAGGTCAAACCCCCGAGAAGTCAAGACCAATACTTTGGGGATCATTACTCAATCATTTGTAATCTTATTCCAATTATTGTAAGACTCTTAATCATGTTTTCTAATGTTCAAAGTTCTGAGTTTATGTTTATGTTTGCTATGAGTGGCTAGTTTCTTTATGCACTTACTTAAATAATGTTGATTATCTTATGATTAGTTTATGATTGTGTTAACATGTTTTAATTCAATTTCAAGTTGATTCTAAGATCCAATTGTGCTTAAAGTTTCATAGTGACATTTGTTAATCAAGTTTGACTAGTTGTTAGTAATTGTAAAAGGTCGAAAGAACTTATTGTTATTCAACTAGTTATAATCATTTTGTCTATGGATGATTGTTTTTACCCATTATTCTTGATCAAACAAAGAAACTAAAGTGTGGTTGTAATAAGAACGCTTTTTGATTATCAAGTTGGATTGATTGGAAACATCTAAAAGGTCGTAAGATTAGTTGTTTACAATCAATTGTGACCTTTTGTCTATAATCGGTTACCTTTTGTATTGATCATTTCTTAAGCAAATTTGATAAGACAAACGGATGCTTTTGTGTTTAAGTTTATGAAAGTAAACTTATGAAACTTGAATTGATCTTGAATTGATTGGTTAACTTATGCTTGTTTTTATAAACTAAAATCTTGACGAAGGTTTAACTTGTAAAAACAATAGATTAGTATACCAACTAATTATCATAACCAATATGTTAAGAAGAGGTTAACACAATCATACTACTCGAAGATAAGAAACTAGTTTAAGCAAGTGTAGTTTTTAATCATCTGAATTTCATTATATCAATTTTTGTTATTATTTGCTTTTGGATTGTCTTAGTAGATTTAATACTTGTTTCTTGATTCACTCACAAATCCCTGCGAACGATCCCGACTTACCATCACAATCTTGCTATAACGGACAAGTGCACTTGCTCGTATGTGTTATTGGTAGAATTGGTAAATCGTCTTTTATAAATTTAAAACTTGTACACACGTAGCACATCAAGTTTTTGGCGCCGCTGCCGAGGATTTTGATTGTGTTTCAACAAGTTTTAAAAATCCACGTCAGTCGATCATTCCAAAAAAAAAAAATTTACGAGACCTCTAACCGATCGGTCGTCCATCCAACCGATCCGGTTACGCCAAAAACCCACACCAAAAATGTTCCAACCGATCGGTCGCCCTTCGCAACCGATACGGTTCCTCAATTCTGTCTGAAAATCTATTTTCTTTATTTGCTCGTGTACTTAGATATTTCCTGGATTCTCTAGTTAATTGTATGAACACTCGTGCAGTTGGAGTAGAACCAATCTCACCTCTTACCAACCTCGAACGTTTGATCCGAAGACGAAGAAGAAGAACACCTTTTGTCCCATTAGAAAACCGTGTACCTAGAGTACCAAACCAACCATTTGATAACCTTTTGGAAGCCAAAGTCGTTTATAACCCATTCACCAATTTACCTTTTCTCATGGCCGACGATCAGCCAATATGGGAAACCAACCGAGCCGTAGCACCCACTCCCGGGAGTGCTATTGTTGCTGTCAACCTAGGTGACAACTTCACCGTGAAAGGTCATCATCTTTCTATGATCAAAGACCGTCAATTCGATGGCCGTGCGCGGGCCGATCCGCATAAGCACATTGCCGAATTCATCGAAATCTGCGGCATGTTCCGATATGGCTACATCGATGTCAGTGCCATCAAGCTAAAACTTTTTCCATCATCACTCGCCGGAGATGTAAAAATATGGTATAATGAATTAACCCCAGGAATTATCAATATTTGGGAGGAGAGGAGGCAAGCTTTGTAAGCCGATTATTTTCACCTGCCATGTTTGATTGATTAATGGGAGAAATTCGTGCTTTTACACAAAACCCCAACGAATCACTTGTCGAAGCTTGGCTCCAGATGAAAGATTTACTTCGTAGTTGTCATGGACATGGTCTACCCAAAGGAACCATTATCCAAAAAAATTACCATGGACTAGGCGAAATTTCTCAAGGTATTCTTGATGCCGGAGGAATTTTTCTCTATAAGACTCCTAACGAAGCATATAAATTACTCGAAGATCGAGTACTTCTCAAACTCGATTGGTCCAAAGATTCCAAAACCAAACCTCTAAGGAAAATCGTTGCTTTTGTTGAAAATTCCGATACCTCGAAACTCATGGAGAAAATGGAAGCCTTGACTTCCAAAATCGACTCGCAATACAAAGATCTCAAAGGAGAAATGAAAGAAATGCGAGATGGATGTAACAATTGTGAAGGAAATCACCCATCGTCGGAGTGCGACGATAAACCCATGGGTGGACCCAACGAAGGAGAAGCTAATTATGTTCAAGGTGGATACCGTGGAGGAGGATATCGTGGTAATTATTATGGTAGAAATTCTGGAAATTGGCAAGACCGCCAACAAAGGGATAACAATCGTGATTCTCAACCTCGAACAGACAATCAACCCTCACAAAACTCTGACAAAAATTTGGAAGAATCCGAATTCGAAAAAACCATGAGAAAATTCGTGGCTGCTCAAAAATCAACGAATGATTTTATCAAAAATCAAATTTTCAATCTCAAGACCAAAGTTGAGCAAGGACAGAAAAATCATCAAGCTTCTATCCAGGACCTTGAAAACAAATTCGGTAGATTTTCTGACCAACTTTCTTCTCGACCATCTGGTTCGTTACCTAGTAACACCCAATCCAACCCAAAACCATTAAACGATAAAACTTATCGTCCACCACAAACAAGAAATGAGCATATCAATGTTGTATTCACAAGAAGTGGTCTCTCATATGATCCACTACCAAATTCAAACGATAATGCTCCTATCACCCAAGATAGTGAAGATGAAGCTGAGGAAACCAACCCAACCCAACCCGCCAAAAAGAAAACCGTCTCACCAATCAAGGCGTACACACCGAAAATTCCATATCCTCAACGCCTTAAGAAAGAAAAAATGGAAGAGCGATATAAGAAGTTCATTGAAATAATCAAAGAGGTTAGACTCAATGTTCCCCTCGTTGATGTCTTAGCCGGAATGCCCAATTATGGGAAATTTTTGAAGGAACTTCTTAACAACAAGAGCAAGTTAGAGCAAATATCTGCTACCTTCCTTAACGAAGAATGCTCAGCCATTGTTCAAAACAAAATTCCACCAAAGCTCAGAGATCCTGGGAGCTTTTTGATTCCATACACTTTTGGGAATAATATCCAATGCGATGCTCTAGCCGACCTTGACGCAAGTATCAATTTGATGCCTTATTCGCTGTATTCCAAATTATCCATCAACAACCTAAAATCGACAAAAATGAGCATTCGATTAGCTAATCATTCTTATCAATATCCTGTTTGAATTGCCGAGAATATGCTCGTTCAAGTTGATAAACTCATTTTTCCATGGATTTTGTGATCCTAGAAATGAAAGAAGACAGTAAAGTCCCTCTCATCTTAGGAAGACCTTTCCTAAATACCGTTGATGCAATCATCAAAGTCAAAGGTAAAGAACTCAACCTTGGAGTTGGAGAAGATCGAATTACCTTTTTAATCGACAAAGCAATGCGATATCCACATTCTAGTGATGAAACTTGTTTCAACATTGATGTTATCGATGAAGTTACTGATGAAGAGTTGGATGCATTACTTAACGATTCTGATCCATTCATGACTACTTCAGAAAAAATCAATGAGACAGACTTTGATAAAGAGTTTGCTGATTTTATGAAAGTAGATTTCGAAGGAGATACAACTGAGGAGGAAGAAATGGAGGAGGAGAATTTCAAATAAATAACTTTCGATGACGAGATGAGGATAAAAACTTCTCTTCAAGAACCACCAACAGATCTCGTGCTAAAACCACTCCCTGATCATCTTGAGTATGCTTATCTGGAGGAAAACTTACTTCTCCCGGTAGTCATATCTTCATTACTCAAAGATGAAGGGAAGGAAAGTTTGGTTTCTATTCTCAAAAATCATAAAAGAGCTTTCGCTTGGAAAACTTCTGATGTAAAACCCTAAAAATCTAAAACGCGTGAAAAGACTATTTTGCCCTCTAAATTAAAATTTATAAAATACATAAAGTATGTCATGCTTATTGAATGTTAATTTAATATCACTTATAAATGCTTGACAAACCTAATGTACGAGATCATAATACAATACATACGCTTGCGACCGAAAATTTCGTCTCACGTTTAAGTTAGCTAGTGCATGAACCGAACAATTGCTAGGTATACTAAATACATTAAGATTAATTATTAAAGCCCAATTAGTTTGACTTGATTTGGCCCATGCTACTGATCTTTCTTTTACTCGGCATAAACAAAATCCTTACATCCCATTCCTCCTTTGTATACCATACGTAACATACAAACCCTATGTACACCAAAAACGCACACCATAAAACCCTAAGTTCTCATGTGACGGCAAGTAACTAGTTCTCTTTTTCTCTGTGTCTCGTTAGCAGCAGGTATCACATCATCACCCTTGTGTTCCTTGTTAAATTCGACACTCATACGCGGGATGATATGAATGTATAAACACTTTGAAACATAATCGTTTTATGTAATCTAAATCTGTTAATATTGCTACTCATTAATCTGACATAGAACATGTTAATAAAGAGCCACATGGGATCATAACCTAACTTGTCTAAACTTGATGGTAATCGACTTTGGTCTGCTGCTGTGAATCGCCTAGGTATAGTCATATGTAAAGGTCCTGAAAACTTAACCAAACCGCTTATTATAATCATGATACTTAAACATGAAACTGTCTTGTCACATGAATTTATAAAACCATGAACCTGCTATTGCATCCTTAATTTGTGGTCGAATGTGATTTTTATGTTGGGTTGTATAAGGACTGTTGGTGTCGCATGCATCTGTATCGAGTTATGTTCGAATCTGGAAGATGATATCGCGTATGAAGGCAGTGTATACTGATCGTATCAGTATATACTGATTGGCGTGAATGTGTGTCGCATGTGAGTGATCTTCTGGGGCTGTAACATATGTATTGTATACATTTTACATCTCATTAAAACTGGTGTCGGGTATGCGTGCTTACGTAATCTTTAGTAGGATCATATAGGGTCTCGTTAGCGCATGTTTTAAGCCGAATATAAAGGAGTTAACGAGTCGTGTTAAGTGGCTGTTTATGATGTGTCTTTCTGTCCAGATTATGTTCCATGTTTATGGTCACGTTGGTATGGTTATGGTGGTAATAAAACCTGCATTGGCTCATTAAAGATGTATGGTCGAAGGTGTAGTAGCATATGTGGTTTTAGTGTTTGTTAATGAGGTCTTTCAATGCAAGCTGTAATCTGAATTATGAAGTCATTGGTTAGTTTGCATGATAAAGTTTCACGTGGGTCATAAGATGGGGTCGTTTTTCGTCTAGGAGCTTTGGATTTAAAATGTCACGTTTGCATGATAGTGGATTTAAGTGTGTTTGTGTGTGTGCTCCTATGAGTGTTCGAGTTGGTGATCAAAATAGAGGTTCATGGTCTTATTTTTGTGTCTAAATCATTGTAGCCCTAAAATATCTAATTCGGTTTATTATTAAAACAAGAATACGCTTAACCTAAAGAAACCCTAAAATTATTAATGCGATTCATGATAAATATTTAAAATCCGTTATGACTTAAATGAGCTAACAAGTATTAAATAAATCATAATCCGTGTAGATTCATTGAAAGAGACGCGACGTTATATCTTCGTGATTCACTCATTCGTTTGTTTTTCTCTCATTTGCGTTAAGGTACAGATATTCTGACCTTTTCAGTAAAGGTCTCTCATGACGTTTTCTTTCCGTTAGTTTTTCTATTTCAATTATTAGGATTCCCTATGCCATTGCTATGATTCCCTTCTGTTTATGTGAATCTCTATTTGTATGAATTTCTGTTTTATTGAACCATGCAATATCTAATTTGAACTTGTGTTATGAAGACTCTGATATGTACATTTGTTGAACCTTACTATGTTTAATTAGGAACCTCTAATTGTGAACGTATGATATGTGATTGTGATATGAACCTTATGATATGAACTATCTAATATGTTATCTGTGACCTTGTGTTGATTATGATATGTGTCATTTATGAAAATCTATTTGACCTAAGATAGTTTGACACCCGAGCTAAATATTAACTAGTCATGGGGGTTCCATGTCCGTGTCAGTGATGCACCTCTGACATGACTCTAGGGCAGTAAAGTGAAGTTCTGCCACGTCCCTTATATGTTATCTGTTATGAGCTCAAGTTATATTATATGACCAATTTATGTTTGTGGGGCGTATGGATGCATCCTAGATCTGATCTGTTATCCGATATGATTTGTCTAGTGAATGATGTCGTGTGCAATACGCGTCTTCACAACTTCTGGGAGCTAGCTACTCCAAATTATTTTCTAAGATTATTTATGTATATGTATGATGTTTCTGATATGATATGTCTGGGCTCGTGGTAGTTAACTAAATCTTTATCTGTTATTTCTATGTTAAGTATTCTGATTATGATTCGGTATGTTCAAGTGTTTATAATTATGTGTTCGGCTTATTATATGTGTTTATGCTTTTGTATGTTTATGTGACTACCGTCTACAATGCTAGGATATGATTAATATGTTTAAATATGATTCGCATGCTGTCATCTGAGGTTATGTTAGTTATCGTTATATGAATTCTTTTATCTGTGAGATGAATGTACTAATGTGAATGTAAGTATCCTGAAAGTTGATAAGTACAATTGTTCCGTTAATCTGGTAAACTTTGCATATACGTTAGGGTACCTATCTGTTTATGATTTGGTCTGCCATGTTAAAACTTTGCTGATGTTAGGATTTGATCTGAGAACTGGTTTAGCATGTGATTTATGTTCTGATAGTTGCTAATGGCTATGTTATGTCTTTGTCTATTTAGTTATTGTATGTCTACTGTGTTTTCTATCTGTATGTGAGACTGCCATGATTTGACCGCTATTTCCGCTGCTACAATATTGAATTAAGTGTGTTAAATGTAGGTTGATTAATTTGTATGAATGCCATGATTATTTCTAGAAAGTGTTTCCGCTTGCCTTTAGATTTCTGTTTGTCTTGTGTGTCTTCTGATTTCCTGAACTGATTGTATGCCATATATATGTTGTGTGGATTCGACGTCTGTTATGTTTGCTTATGTTTCAGTACTTGTATGCCTGGTTTGTATGTGCTTGTATATATGTCATCGATGCTTTGATTTGCTTCGTTCTCCTTGTTATCTGTTCTTTTTGGATATCTGTATAATTGTGTTCTGCAGGATCCTCATTGACTCATTGTTCTCATTCCGTTACGACTTTGTTATTCGTTTCTTTGTTTTAATTTTGTATTTCTGTTTTGTTTAGTTTTCGTTTTGTTATATCTGTTCACTGGGCTTTGTAAGCTCAGCCGCATTTTCTTTTCCTGCGGCAGGTATTAGGCATTCAAGATGAGCTTATGGGATAGCTGATCTGGGTTGAGAATAGAGCTGAGAGCAAGATTTGACCATAGAGATCTTAGAATTATTTTGGTTATAAAGTTATTTATGCTTTCTTTTGAAAATTTTGTAAAGATTTCCACTTTTGTATAGTACTTAAAGTTCTGATATGAAATTGTATTTGCGATATCCTTACCCTTGTCGGGTTGGGGTGTTACATCTGATATCCCAGGAATTAGTCCCAATTTCTGCAAACACAAAATCAATTTTGAAGAAGGGATTAAACATGTTGTGGAAACACAACGTTGACTCAATCCCAACATGAAAGAAGTTGTCAAAAAGGAAATCATCAAACTTCTTGATGCCTGTATCATTTACCCCATCGAGGACAGTCCTTGGGTGGGTCTCGTTCACTGTGTCCCTAAGAAAGGAGGAATGACGGTTGTGACTAACGAACGGAATGAACTAGTTCCTACTAGAACTGTCACTGGATGGTGCATTTGTATTGATTATCGGAAATTGAACAAAGTCACCAGAAAATATCATTTCCCTATTCTTTTCATGGATCAAATGCTCGAAAGACTAGCAGGGAACAAATTCTTTTGTTTCCTCGATGGATTTTCAGGATATTTTCAAATACCGATCGATCCGACTGATCAAGAAAAGACCACCTTTACTTGCCCTTTTGGAACTTATGCTTATCGGCGTATGCCTTTTGGTCTTTGTAATGCACCTGCAACTTTTCAAAGGTGTATGATAGCCATATTCCAAGACATGCTTGAAACCTCCATGGAAGTTTTCATGGATGACTTTTCAGTTTTCGGAAACTCATTCGAAGCTTGTCTTTTCAATCTTGATAAAATGGTCGAAAGATGCGAAGCTGCACATCTTGTCCTTAACTGGGAGAAATGTTTCTTTATGGTGACTGAAGGAATTATGCTTGGTCACAAGATCTCCAGTGCAGGCATGGAAGTAGATAAAGCAAAAATCGAAGTTATCACGAAGCTGCCACCTCCTACTAACGTTAAAGCCGTTAGAAGTTTTTTAGGACATGCCGGTTTTTACCGCCGTTTTATCAAGGATTTTTCAAAAATATCTCGCCTATGACAAAACTTCTTGAGAAAGACTCTGTTTTCGATTTCAATGCAGATTGCATGAAAGCATTCGAAACATTGAAATCACAACTGACTAGTGCACCCATTATGGTTTCACCTGATTGGTCACTACCATTCGAGCTCATATGCGATGCAAGCGATTTTGTTGTTGGAGTTGTTTTAGGCCAACGAGAAAGAAAACACTTTTGGCCCATATATTTTGCTAGCAAGACACTAAATGGTGCTCAACAAAATTATACGGTTACAGAAAAAGAATTACTGGCCGTTGTTTTCGCGTTCGACAAATTCAGATCTTACCTCGTGCTTTCAAAAATAGTCGTGTTCACCGATCATTCGGCACTCAAATATCTGTTTACCAAGCAAGATGCAAAGCCGCATCTTATCCGATGGATTCTGCTACTCCAAGAATTTGACATCGAGATCAAATATAAGAAAGGAGCAGAGAATCTAGCCGCTGATCATTTATCACGTCATGAAAACCCCGATCTAGAAGAGTTAAAGGAAGAAGAAATCGATGATTACTTCCCTGATGAAACCCTCATGAAGGTTGATGAAAATGAAGATCCTTGGTTTGCTGACTTTGCGAACTACCTCGTCGGAAGAATCCTTAGGAAAGGACTGACTCACGCTCAATGACTTAAAGTCTTTTCGGAACTTAAACACTACTATTGGGAAGATCCCTATCTTTTCAAAATGTGCCCCGATGGAATGATCCGAAGATGTGTTTCTGCTTCCGAAACTCGAAAAATTCTTGATGAATGTCATCTGGCCCTACTGGGGGACACTATGGTCCTTCCACCACAGCTAAAAAAGTTTTTGATGCTGGATTCTATTTGCCGACAATATTCAAGGAGGCACATACACTTGTCCAAAACTGTGATGCTTGCCAAAGATCCGGTAACCATTCCAGCCAAGACGAAATGCCATTAAAGAACATTCAAGTATGTGAAATATTCGATATTTGGGGAATCGATTTCATGGGAGCATTTCCTAAATCCTACAAATACGAATACATTCTCGTTGCTATCGATTATGTATCAAAATGGGCAGAAGCCGAAGCTTTACTAACAAACGATGCTCGTGTTATCGTTAATTTTCTCAAAAAGCTTTTCGCTCGTTATGGAATTCCCAAATCTTTGATAAGCGATCGAGGAACTCATTTTTGTAACAGACAAATGGAGAAAACCATGAAAAGATATGGAGTTCATCATCGTTTTGCGACAACTTATCATCCATGTTAGTGCAAATATTACGATATTTAATCCATACAGTCTCGTTTGTTTTGTCGATGACAAACATGTAACATGTAATACATAATGTAAAATGTATAAGTTATTTGTAATTATATTTTGTCTCAACATACTCTCAACACCTCTAGACGACTCAAGTCCTTGTATGCTACAACACTTGTTCGTACATGTTTGTTATGTTGCGTTATGATCAAACCTCTAACAAACCATTAAACATGTTTAGTTAAATAGTTTATATAAAACACTTAAGTACTTACATACATAAACAAAAGTAAAAGTGTTGGGTAAATACCATTATCCATGATCCAAGACCCATGACCCAATGTCTAGATACATTATACCTTGGAGGCCACTCAAGGCTCATACCCATGACCCGTAACCCATGGATAATGAGGAGCGTCCCACGGATCCCTTGGATTACAAGGGCCAGATCCCTCTCAGAAGGGATCCTTGGGGCAGAAGCTTGTCTTGGTCTTTTTGCCTATAAATAGCAAACCACTTCTTACCATTTCTTCACACCTTTACACATAGTTTCTCTCCACCATTTCTAGCATATTTAGATCATTAGGAAACATGTAAATCACCCTCATCACATATGATCATAATGCTTCTAACTTTCATTTGTTGTAAGCATACTCCCGAAGTGATCCTCCAAAGCAAGCCTAGAGCTCTTGCATCCTTACCTACTGAAGTGATCACCCATCACAAGATACAAGCACATGAAGATCTTCTACAACAAGCTTGGAAACTTGTCATCTTCATTCATAGAAGACTAACTACATCATGCTTTGTATTCTTGATGTTTGGTTTAGGATTTCATATCCATTAAACAAATTGTCTTGGATATTGTCTAGTATCATATTCTTGTATCTATAACTAGATTAGATGGTTTATGTGTTTGTGCCATAAAACACAAGGTTTGTTATTTTGGGCGACAAAATATAACGGGTGTCATAGATGTGTCGTGTTGGTCGAGTAATGGTTCCTCCTTTGTAATGGAACCCGGTATCTAGCCTTGTACCGGATAAAGTGTAGGCGACGTTGTGATAGGTTTGGTTCTACCTCGTGGAAGGACTCAGTATCTAGCCTTGCACCGGATAAAGTGTAGGCGACGTTGTGATAGATTTGGTTCTACCTCGTGGAAGGACTTGGTATCTAGCCTTGTACCGGATAAAGTGTAGGCGACGTTGTGATAGGTTTGGTTCTACCTCGTGGAAGAACTCGGTGTTTACCTTAGTACCGGAAAAAGTGTAAGCGACGTTGTGTAAGGTTTTCTCCGCCAAGAATGGAGTTTGTTGATCTAGTGAAGTAACTCTCGAGTTGGATACTCGGGAAGTGGAGTAGGGCGAAGAGGAGATTCGTGACCGAACCACTATAAATCCTCGTGTTGGTTTGTCTATCCTTTTACTTATCGCTTTACTTTTATTCTTGCTTTATATTGTTGATTGTCTATGTGGTTGATGTTTATGTGTGTGATTCATACTTGGTCTTTCATATAGTCATAAACGATATTTAACACTTTACATATTATGACACGCTTGATCAAGAAAAACAAACCGGACTAATAATGGTGAAACTTGATTTATAATGAACCATTAATCTTGCGGAATCTTATGTGATATTAAGGGGTTGGCCTTACATGCCGTAATGCGTTAAATGCATCCTCGCATTGAGATTAGCAAATGCGATGGTTTATACTATATTTGATACAAAATTTTTAAGTTTGAAACGGAAACGTATTCACCCCCCCCCCCTCTACGTTTTCACAATTGGTATCAGAGCGGGTTGGCTCTAGTTTTTAAAAACAAATGGTTTTCAAAACGTGTAAGGTCCTTGTATCAAATTTTTGGTGAAGTCAAGCATAATATGAAATGTTTTTTTTTTTTTTTTTTTTTTTTTTTTTTTTTTTTTTTTTTTTTTTTATCTTTGAAGTTTTGTTGTTAGATATCTTGTTAATCAAGCTTGAATAAAGATTAAAATGGGTAATATAACTTCACTAAAAAGTCTACAAAGGTTAAACCTTTTCGTCGGGTCAAAACATACATTTTCGTAAATCTGTGTCAGATCCGCGGATCCCTTTGCTATCAAAGGGCGGATCCCTTTTGGAAGGGATCCGGCGGATCCGTGGTACAGAAGACAGTTTTTGTCTAAATTTTAAAAATTCATAACTAATTAACCGTAAGTCCGTAGAAGCCGTGCCACCTATCTTTGAAAGGTATTTGAGTCTACTTTCATTTAAATTTAATTTCATAAACTGATTCAAAACAAAAATTTACAGAATCATTGATTTATAATAGAAAGTCATTTTTCGGTCATAACTTTTGCACAAACTTTTGATCTAATTGGAGACGGATGTTTTCGTCTTTGAACAACAGTGTGTCTTCTTTTGAAATTAAGGTTTTGATCTTATTAATAAATATAAAAGAAACTAATCAAGCTTGGTATACATATTTATATTTAACACAAAGCGATGAAAAGAACTTTCGTATGCTATGCTAAATGATTAATTGTCTTACCTTGCATTACTTCATTCTCTTGTTTGTCGATTTAGTAATATTTTACTAATCAATGTGCTATTTGAAGGAGTGTTTAGGATAACATCTAGGTGTGTCGAAAATGTTAGTTTAAATACTTAGATAAGTCATATAAGTTGAAAAATGTTTAAAACATGTAATATACTAAATGGCTTCTAGTTGAGTCTGCCATGTGTGCAACATAAATGTTTTATGTGCTTATATGATTTCTTGATTTCATAATTTCTTGTTTCGTTTTCAAAAACAACAAGAATGTACATCGGATCATAACCTACACTTGTGTTGATGATGTACTCTCCCGTTTTCCTTTTCATGATCGCTTTCCAAGCTTCATAGTAGGATTGACACTTGATTATTTCATCCGATATACTCAAGTAAATTATTTTGCAACGCAAATATAATTGTTCATATCCAAAAATCCAAACTCGAGCTTTCCAACAACATATGTTGAACTAGCTCATCCAACCATTTTTGTTCACCATATGGACAACTTTAATTTTTTTTAAACATGACACCTTCGTCACCTTAGTTGTTTCAAGCATAATATTAATAAAAACGAAGCAAAGTATCATCATTGTTACTCTTCGATAGGCCATTGTAGGAATATAAATTTTCCTAACTTGAGAATGAATATTGGAGAACTTATTGCACTAGAAACTCAATTTGACCTAACGGTTGAATTGCTTCCTTGATAGAAGTTGGGTATGTGGAATCGCCGGTAAAAATGGTCGTGTTTAGCCGTAATTGAGCACCGCTAGTAATAGTCTCATATTCATTCTCTCACTCGAGAAATCTATACTCCTTATGTTTTTCTAAAGTAAGTTTATAATGGAAATACTTTACATTGTCTTAGGATTACTAATCAAGTTGTAAAATTGATTTTTCTTTTAGTTAATCACAACCACTTGCCTTATCAAGCGATTATCTTTCTTTGATCGAGAAGAGCTACATGACTTCATGGACGAAGTTCATTGTATGCTAATCACCATCCGTAATGACTATACATAGTTCATTTCTTCCGTTGACCAAAACAACCTTCTAAACAATTCACTTTCTTAAGGACGCATATACATGTGTTTCTTACTTTTCAATACTAACACATAGGCAAACATCTCTTAGCTAAAACCAACTCACAAAACCGTACTTGCTTTAAGATTTTCTAAATCCAACACTTACTCTTCTAAACACAACTCTTTCATCTCCACAAACAACAACTCCAGTTTCTTGATCTAAATGTAGTCTAGATTGTCCTAAACTAACACCTCACAACTCTTTTGTCTTGAACACCATCATTTGCTCTTTTCTTTCTAGACATATACCTTACACGTCATTGTTAGTGTAAATAATTTACTAATCTAGATCATAAATCTATTTTGAGCTCCCTAAATAGTGCTTGTTAAGTTTGCTAAACCTTTGTGTTATTTGTGAGCTTGATCTCATTTGATTGCCTATATGTTATCTCTACATGCTCTCCTTGCTATGCTTAACTTGTATACATGTATACTTGCTGTAGAAATCATTAGTTTCAAAATTCGAAACATAGAGCAAAATTTTGCAACTATTTTGTTAAGGAAATCTATCTCAGACGCCGGATCCCTCAAGTGAAGGATCCGTGGGATCCAGGTGGACAGAAGTTCCTTTTTAGCCTCCTTGCATCAATCCAACCTTCCAGACCTTATTGGACTAGTTAAGCATGCTACATTAGGATCACTTAAACTTTCCTTAGGCTCAGTTGATCTCACATTCACTCATAGATAGCAAACCACTTCTTACCATTTCTTCACACCTTTACACATAGTTTCTCTCCACCATTTCTAGCATATTTAGATCATTAGGAAACATGTAAACCACCCTCATCACATATGATCATAATGCTTCTAACTTTCATTTGTTGTAAGCATACTCCCGAAATGATCCTCTAAAGCAAGCCTAGAGCTCTTGCATCCTTACCTACTGAAGTGATCACCCATCACAAGATACAAACACATGAAGATCTTCTAAAACAAGCTTGGGAAACTTTTCATCTTTATTCATAGAAGACTAACTACATCATTCTTTGTATTCTTGATGTTTGGTTTAGGATTTCATATCCATTAGACACATTGTCTTGGATATTGTCTAGTATCATATTCTTGTATCTATAACTAGATTAGATGGTTTATGTTTTTGTGCCATAAAACACAAGGTTTGTTATGTTAGGCCACAAAACATAACGGGTGTCATAGATGTGTCGTGTTGGTTGTGAAGGATCATAATATTTATTGTGTTGATGATTCGGGTGGTCTTGGATGATCAAAATACATGTTTGCCATAGTTAGAGAGTTAGTAGAGAGAGAGGGTGTTCTTGCTAGAGGTTTACACAAAAGTATGGAATATTAGATTGAATGAGAAGCACCACCCCTTCCATGGATGGAAGGGGTATTTATACTTACAGACACAACGACCTCCTATCGGCCTGTGGATCAGGGATACAGTGGGTAAAGACCCGTCCTTCCTCCACGGTGAAACACTACGCTAAACTAAACTAATAACTAACTAATAAACTGATAAATAACGTAAACAGCGACAAATCTACGAGCTAACATATGCTAGACCATTATTGGGGTGACCGACTCTTTAACATGGAATTTCCAATTACTAACAATCTCCCCCTAAGGGAGGTCACCCCATGAAATACATTTTGCTTCCTAGCATTCTGTCTTTGACTTCGTTCTTGAGCTCGTAGACTTGAATTCTTCATTTCCGCAATCTTTGTGCTTTAGTAGCGAATCTTCAAAGTCGGCATTGATTTGTACTTTCAGTGGAGGCCTTTAACTGATCCACATCTTTGATGATCTTTGAGCTTTCTTTGAGATCATCAGCCACATCAAATCTCTCTGGATCATCCATAGTTGTGTTGCCTTCATGTGATGTTGTGACTTTCGGACCGACATGCTCACACTTTTGAATCATGACATCTTTCCATCAGAGTAGCGGAAGCCTTACTGGTTCAAGATATTTGCAGCAGCGTAGCAGAAGCATAGTATAGAAATATCAGAACCAGGTTATGTAGATTATGCACCAGTCATGATTTCTTCAATTAAGTGTGGATTCTGTGAGCATGCGGCTTTGGATTGACCGCTCAATTCTGATCAGCTGCAACCGTCCAAATGTACCTGCAAACAACAGTTAGCAATAAAACACACGAAAGGTTCCCCGTTGATCAGTACAAGTACTGCCTGTGATCAGGTAGGATTCCTAAGAATCTCCTTGACAGGGTTTCGCAGCTGTTCTAGCTGTTCTCAAACCGGAACGTCTCAAAGAAGACAACACGGAGTGAGTGAACCAGCGAATTGAGATTCACTGATTGATGAAAAATGATTTGAAAAACAATCGCGTATTGCTTGAAGAAAGAGTTTTGCAATACGACGAAGGTTTTATGAGAAAGATCAATTTTCAATCAAAATACTTTTTGTATAAGAGAGTACACATTCGACGTGCTAGAGAAAATAAGAGATTCGCACATCGAACGGTTTTTCTAAAAGCATTTTTTCAATCAGATATACTTTTTGAGTTTGAAATATGAATACACATTCGACGTGCTAGAGAAAAGAAGGTTTGCACATCGAACAGTTTTTCCAAAAGCATTCGTCAATTCCATTCCTGGACCAAGGTTGATTCAAGAAAGAATCTCCCCATCGTTTCTATCCAGTTGTCACAAGCTTGATCTTTTGCAAGATTTCACATGTCACCCACCAAGAGCTTGTTTGATGTTGGCTCTAGAAGGATTTCCATCTTCATCGTGAATATTTATTACATATCACTCGGATGTTCTGGCAATACCACAAGGATAATGCGTAGGACTCTTAATATATACTTACTTTCCACATTGTGTGAAACAGCAAGTCTTCAATAATTTAGTGTCCTAATGAGATATTGTGGATGATCTCTTGGCTCTAGACTCAATAGTGCATATTTGGTTCCTGTGCCGGAGACTAGGGAGAGAGTCTCCTTCTTCAATATCAACTATCTCTAAGAGAAAGTCGATAGATTATGTCGGTTCCCCGTGAGAATGAAACAAGCCCTTTTGAGAGGAACTTGAGTGGCTTGGGAAGTTGTAGTGCAGTGCGTCACTGGGTCCATGACGTCTTGTCTTCAATACCAGTGTTACCTTAGTAACATCCAGTAGCATATGTATTGAACCCGGTTTCTGCCCTAAGGTTGAATTGATGGAGGGCTATTTCTTTTCACCCTTTTTCACATTCAGTTCTTTTTCATTCTTCAACCCCTTCAGTGCTTACCGAGACTTCATTACTAGAACCTTGTTGGGTTTATTCCAGTTCTAGATCTGTCTCAGTCGGCACTCTTCCCATATCTCACTTTTCTCCTTTTTTCAATATACCTAAGGACTCTACACTATCTAGTGGATTGTCCCTGGGTAGATCCCTCCGGTTCTGGCGGATCGTGGGAACTAATACCTAACCTCACCATCCTTATAACTCCATACATAAAGTAAAATGGTTGGTCTTTTGGTACAGTTCATTCTTCCTTGAAACCAATTGAAAAATCATTTGGAAAAACAATCAAGGTACTTGTGATACGAGATCAAAGAATTTTGTACCTTAATAGTTTTGATCATTTAGAAAACCTCCCCCTCAACATGTGCATATGATTTAGAAATTGTTTAGCACACGGAGGCAAGAGGACTTTGAAATATTTTCTTTGATCACAATTTTCATAGAAAAAGCCATTTGATTTTCTTGGTAAATTCTCCCCCTCAATATGTGCATAGGATATTTGAAATCATTTTATCACATAGAGGAAAGAGTTCTTTTGAAGTACATCCACGATTACAAAAGCCATTAAGAAACCATTTGAAAACTCAATCAAGGTACATTATGTTAAAACATAAAAGCTTTTGTACCTCGATAGTTTATTTTCTTTTAAAATGCTCCCCCTCAATATATGCTTCGAGATTCGAAAGCGTTTAGCACATACGAGAGAGCAGCCTGCACAATTGAATCAAAACGATCACCTTTTATCAAATTTCATTATTAAATCACAAATTCTCGCCCGATCAAAAATATCAAACCCTTTGAGATTTTGGATCCCAAGTGATTTAATTAGGTTTCGAAAACATGGGAGAAAATGTGGCCTTGTTTAAATACTCATCTGGTTTTTGGATAAATCCTCCTCCTCAACATGTGCATTGTGTATTCGAAATTGTTTGGCACATGGAGGCAGGAGTGCCTTTGAAGGACTAAAACTAATTCCATTTAAAACAGATTTGAGATTTAAAATCACGATCTCTACCCCGATCAGAAATTTCAAACCATTTGAGATTTGTGATCCCAAAAGATTTAAATCATTTAGAAGAGTTTGGGGGAAAGACGTGGCAAGATTTAATTTTTGAAAAATGACAGATAAGGAACAATTTTTCGACATTAAAGATTGTTAGTGTCAGGTATGATAGTTTTAAGAGACCTTTTAAGTAAAATAAAATAATTTCACAATCAAACAAGAACAGAAAAAATTTCATTTTGACAGATCTTTGAGTTTTAAAGAAAACCATACCATGACATAACATTAAATCTTAGATCACCACATTTTAGCGTACAAACGGACTTTTGTGAAGAAATATCATTTGAAAATATTTTATTTTAAATCACTCTCCCCCTCAATCGATGACCGTAGTCGATGATTGAGTGACTCAAGTTTTGATAAAATGAAGTCCGGTGATTTTCAAAATTAAGTCCAATTAATTTTCAAAACAATATTTTCTATTTTCAAAACAATTTAATCAAATTATTCAAAATTGTTTAAAAATGGTATCCTGCACAAAGATATATTAAGTGGTTGAGAAGCTTCTGTTGTTATTGCTGTAGGGTTTGGAAGAAAAACCGTCTGCAGATGCAGTGATACTTCTTCTTACGTTGCATTTTGAATGCCAACTGAGGTCAAATTAAGCTCCGTTTCTTCAATCACTTAGAAGAAAACCATCTGCTGATGCAGTGAGACCTCTTATGTTGCATTTATGCCAACTTTCCATTGAAGTCAAATTAAGCTCCGTTTCTTCATTTGTCAACCCAAGATATAGTTACCCTTTCCTTTCGGCATCCAATTATCTTCAATTGTGGGATCCGGATCGGGAACATTCTTTTATAC
Source organism: Chrysanthemum seticuspe (assembly GCA_019973895.1). NCBI lineage: Eukaryota > Viridiplantae > Streptophyta > Magnoliopsida > Asterales > Asteraceae > Chrysanthemum > Chrysanthemum seticuspe. The sequence continues at coordinate 147,507,272 of BPTQ01000008.1, read as the reverse complement.
CAATATACCTGCATACGTTAGTGAACACACATACAAATATATGGTGGTCGACATCACCCAAACAACAATCGACTAATAAAAGTCAATGCAACATATCAATCAGATCATATAAATGTATGGGAATAATGTGTTCATCAAACTCTAATCATCTAATCCTAACAATCATATCCTAGGCACCTAGTCCTTCAACATAGGTTAACATCATTTTTAATTAAGCATATTAGGATAATTAAGAAAGCCCGTTAGATGATGTAGATTTGAAAAAACATTATCCCCCTCAATCCATGACTCATTTTATGAAAAGTTTAAAAGCGCTGAAGTCATTGATTGAGTTTTCAATTTTACAAAAACTCTGAATCTGATTGTTTTAAAAGCAACTCATTTACCACCATTTTAGAAAACACCAAATATTTTTCTGAAGAATTTTAGACGGAAAAACATTTGTGTAGGAACAGCAGTCCTTCGACATACTTTCCTTGTTATGTTTTTAGGATAAGTGCACGAAATATTTTGAAAATAGGTTTAGCGCAGCACTTTCCTTCCTTTAAAAGAACGGATTGCTATCTGAAATAATAGCAAGCCATTGTTAAAGCACGGGTTACAGTCTGAGATAACTGCAAGCCATTTGATTTGTGACATGTTTTGAAAAGAATATTTACACCTCCTGCTCGAACTTCATCTATGGTCCCGTGCCATTATTGAATGACATTTCTAAGACCGTAGATGTTATCGATACCAGAAGACATGTCATGAGAAAACATATTTTTGGTATTTTTGAATTTTTCTGATTTTTTATGGGTTTTTGTTGATTTTATATTTTTCTATTTTGTTTTGTTGGTTTTATATTTTTGTATTTTGTTTTTAATAAATATATACAAAGATAGAGTAGATGATATAGTTTAGGAAGATGATGATACGAGTACCGAGATAAGGATATCGAACAGCCCCGTTGTAGAAGATGGAAGTCATCATCTCTTAAACATTCACCACCAAAGCTTTCGAGGCTCCTGAATTGTGAGAAATTGAACCATCAGAAAGTGAGACTTTGGCAGCTTCCCCCCAAACCGAAAATCCATTAGATGAGCAGATTCGAAGCTTTCTTTCAAGCTTGCCTTAGCCAGGTGCACAGAGAAGCACACCATTATCATAAATCCCGCTGCTCCATTTAAGAACGATAATCGAGATTATCCGTTCGGGGTTATATCATCCATAAGAAGAACAGCAACGTATCATCCCACTCTTTAAATTTCTTCTCATATTTCATTACCACTGAAGTATGAAGCAATCCATTCCAAAAGGTGTCAAGAGAACAATTCCCCCAAGTAGATGAATTGATGTAGTCAGCCTCTTTGTATAATGCTCACGAACTCTCCCGAATACACATCATGAGGGGAATGAAAACACCTTCCCATGTTTACATTTTTCTTCCCAGATGATCGTGTATGAAGCTCAAGAACCCGAAGTACACCAGTACCCAAGGAAGGGATAACTGATAACATTGAAGAAGCAGGCCAAGTCACTGATTATCTCTGCGGATGACAATCTCTGCGGATGTCAACTCCGGAATAAGTGATTATATAACAGAATCACTGATTAAGCTTTAAAGTGAAACAGCTGAGCGCCCCCAATGTACACACTCTCTCTCCCCTGATCATTGCGATACCATCGAAATCACCACACACTAGTGTACCTCTTTTATCTTCAGAAACTTTCTCTAACATCACTTCTCCCACGTAGTTGAAATACTAACACTAAACGCCTTGATGAGTAAAACCTTGAGTTTCTCTGCGGTCATGACATTTGTTTTCCCGGGATATCTTCAATCACTTAGAAGAATTAAGTTCATCAAGTTTACTCGTCATGAGTCAAACCTTGAGTTTCTCTGCGGTAATAACATTTGTCTTCCCGGGGTATCTTCAATTACTTAGAAGTATTAAGTTCATCAAGTTTACTCGCGTTTAGGTGCTTGTCTCCTTACGCCTTGCTGGTTTTTGACACTTCAGAATCAGCAACAAATATAAGCCCATATACTTGAAATCTTTATGAGAAGAACACTTGAACTCTTGTGAGAATCAACTTGCTGAAGACTCTCTCTGACTATTTTTATCAACCCTTATGTAGACAATTTGAAGTGACCACTGATGAAGAAAACCCTATATACCATACTTGAAACTGAAGTCAACTTCCCCACATTTGTATCTTAAGCTTGCACCTAATGATGGAAGAACGGTGTAGAGAATTTATGCTTCAAGCAAATCTCTAAGTACTCACTACCCAAACAAAGTATGTGACATTAACACCTCTTGCGATTATCCACACCGTCATATGCGTGTGACACTGAGTAAAACAAAGTAACTCCTAATAGTGATAGTTAACCAGGTCTTCAACCATCCACCTCGACTGCTGGTAACTAGATAAACCAAATCTTCACCTCAAATTCTTAAGCCCGAGCAAGTTATCAAATAAGAACACGCCTTTGTGAAAGTCAACTTCAATCTCAAATAAGTGATAAATGATTAACTCTGAAGTAATCAACTTGTGTCAAATGTCCAATACGTGAAATAGTCAATAACAACGTCTCGAGGAGTCACTGCTACAGAATATGAGCAAGTCTAATTGGGGATTGAATCTGAATTATAACTCTCTCCCAATTAGTGCTCTCCCCTAAACCGACAATGTGTTTGATAGATGCCCAGATTAAGAAGAAGTCTTTAGATCGTTAAATGCAACTCGTCTTTAGTCTTCTAACATGTAGCAGAAAATGTAGAACAGAGTGTAGACTCGACCTTCTTCAAGATTGTGCAGTTGGGGAATAGATAGTTAACATCTTCAACTCACACCAAAAAGCATCCCACCAAAAAGCATCCCAATTAACTTACATCTTGCAAATCCCCTTAACTAAAATCCCTCCCAATCAAACAAGAACAGAAAGATGTTCATCAAGGAAATCAGCAATCAGGCCGCAACGAACACATAAGGTGGTAACACCAAACTACCAATCACATCAAACAAGAACAGATAGATTGTTCGGAATCATCATGTTGATGTATACGTGAAGCATTAATCGGAAGCACTTTGTCGATAAACTCATCAATCCGAGTGAAGATGTCAACCAACGGCTCTTAGAAGAGAAAAACTCCATGTAAAGATGACCCTATAAGAAGAAGTTCGGTTCTTACATGAGTTTTAGAGCCGTATGACCATTTATATTCTCAAATATCAATCAACAATGCAAAAAATTCACACTTCTTCTCCCCCTCAAGAATTGCATACGGAGATGCCATTCTTGACTAAATAAGTGAACATCATCCAAATGTAGTCTATTCACACTTCTCCCCCGCAAAATTAACACATGATGTCGCCATCGTCATTATAGTTGAGAAAGTGGAATCAGAAAACAATCAACAGAAGCCCGGTTCACTTGATGACTGAAGCGCATGGAAAAAGTATGAAGCATGTTGATGAGAATGGTCATTAATGAGAAGATTTCTCTTCTTCCGAAGATAAAGTGCACTGACACGTACACTTTTCTTTTCTTTAGAGAACGAGGCATGAACTGAAGTGTTCATACGTCATAAGAAGATTTCTCTTCTTCGGAAGATAATGCGCACTGAAACGTACACATTTCTTTTCTTTGGAGTACGAGGCCTGAACTGATGTGAACAGATGTCATAATATCTCTCTTTTAAACTCTCTTGGCAAAACATGTAATCAACCCCATTATCATTCAGTAGGCCCTTTGTCGTGACAGCTGATGGAGAAAACCCAATATGATGAATTTGACCCTGAAGTAAACTAACCCGAACTCGTGACTTAAACTTGCACATATGTAACAAAGAGCGGTGCCGAGAATTCATGCTCCATTAAATCTCTTAAGTACTCTATACTCTTCAACCAACCAACCATCAAGTAATAGACGTACTTTACCTCTTGAAAATCCACAATTGAATGTGACACTGAGCACTACAACGTAACTCCTTAAAGTGATAGTTATTTTGAGGTGATAAGAGCCCAATTCCCCCAAGTGGTAAAAGAAAAGGTAAAAGTCACCCAACAACAACTAGATTTCCAAGTCTTCGCTTTTGATAATAAGCTTGAACAAGGATCATGAAGAATCTTCATCCAACCATCCCCGATATCTTCAGATACTAAGTACACTCGCCCGTGATAATTCACTTCAACCTCAAATAAATAATACTGTATTAACTCCGCTGTCACATCTTGTTAAAAGCTCAAATCTAGCCTCCTTTGATCTTAAAAGTGAACTTTGATAATGGTTTCATCCCGACCAAGGTATAAGCACATAACCCCGTAAAACCAAGTAATAACCAAACTGCCATGACGAATATCCAAACACACATCCAATTCATGAAGTACACCCGTTTATCCCTTCTTCGAAACTGAAAACGTAGCACCAGCATCAAATAAGATCCCGAAATACACTTTCCTTTCTCCAAGATGGTTCCATCAATACGGGATTTTACAATTCTATGGTTTAAACCGAGAAATAGGTTCTTTCGTGGGATTTTACAAAACCAAGAATAAACCGTAAGATAGATCCGGAAATACACTTTACTATTACCAGGATGTTTCCATTGTCACGGGATTTTACAAGTCTATGATTTAAACCGAGAAATAGGTTCTTTCGCGGGATTTTACAAAATCAAGACAAAACCGTAAACAATGTCAGCTTGAGTGTGTTATGACAACTTTGGTTTCGGTGAATATCTGTTTTAGGAGAACATGCAGCGGTTCATCAACGGTTCATTATCCAACATCAACAACATCATCAACTATCTTCAACCATCCAATAAACACTTTGGTGAACACATCATTCACAGATACTGTCGGCTATTGCAGTGACCACATGGTGAAGTAAACCCGATATGCCAAACTTGATCATGAAGTAAAATTCCTAGATTTGTTACTTAAACTTGTACTAATCCTCATGAAAAAGAAACGGTGTACCCAATGTACAAAACCTCTTGACATTCTCAACTAAGTGAGACACCGAAGTGATAACTACGTTGTGGGTTAAGCGAGAAAGAATCACAAGCGTAACTAAATGGCCAAGTCTTTATCACCCTCTATAAATGTCCAAACAAGTCATCTTCGTGGAAGGGTAGAAAGAAAGAAGATGAAATAAGTAAACACGCCCGAAAAACCTCACTTCAAATCCAAATAAGAAATACCGTCCAAACAACCCCGCAGTCAACTTTGTTCAATGACAATTCAAGCCGTGACATAAAATTCTTCGTGAAAATGTATATACCAAAGTATCAAACCCCATAATACAACAAATCTCATCTTCACACCTCAATATCACAAAACTCATCGTCAAATCTCTTCAACAAGTCTCATAAGGTCCAACTCATATTATCACATCATATCATCAAACCGCAGCCCACATAATATAATCCATTGACCAATTAATAACATATTTGAGTAACCGTATTGCACCAATTCGCAGCCCAACAACCAATATATATAACTACGCCCGGACCAACAAGCTTCTAAAATTTGAACAACATTAGCCTAATACACATTCGTTTATACCCATGAAATCCGATCCATATCCACGAGGCGCAATACACTTAATATTAAAAATTAATATCAAGTTACATATTATCACTAGGCGCATAAACGAGATGCTCAAAAGATTAAACCATCAACAATTATGCTTAATCATCAAACGTCCATTAACCATTATTACCAAGTCCACTTCGTCCGATTAAAGAAATACGTTGATGATATATACGTTAATCCCACACCAATTTGTCCAATAGAATATCATGGTCCATCCAAAATAATTCATGTTTGTATCAATAACAGTTTTTCAAACGAGTAAGTTCCAACAGATAATGGTTCATGGGCCCCACGATCCAAATAAATTATCCAAGGCTGAGCACATCTCGAAGGCCACTCCAACCGGTACCCAAACTGTTTGGCCCATGTACACAATCGTTAATAATCCCACCTCACCCTAATAAACTAGGGTATATAAGAGCACATAAAACATATTGAACCCTAAAAATTCTCACAATATCACGCCTCTTATCAGCTTCAAACCCTAATCTTGCTCCCAAATATGTCCGCCCCCATTTGTTATCTGCCTCTTCTCTTTATCCTCTCAACCAATTCGCCACCAAGAACTCAGTTAACAAACCCTTAGTATTATCAACCGCCCCCATTCATAGAAAATACACCCACTTAATCTTACACACCATCAGCCAAACAAGAGTACTCCATTGTATTTCACACTCGTCTAATGTAACCTGATGTGTTCATTGAAGTCACGACCTCGCCACAGAGTTGGCTTGATGGTTTCACAACCACAGGGATGGCGTTGAGGGCTCGACACAAGGTAGGTATTAATATTGTTCCATTGCTTTGTTTCAACGAATGAGTAAGAGGATATAACATAATTGTTACTTATCCTATTACTTGAAGTTCGGATATTAAGTCCTACTTATGAGATCGGTGATGATACTTTCTTGTAGTGCTAGGGTCTTAAATGATCTTTAGAACACAAAGAAGGATATGAGATTTCAAGATTATCCATTTGTATTTCCTTAACCGAATCAAAGTCAAGGATGAAACCATACATGGTTTTGGTCTTGCTTAAAACTTTCGGATATTAATCTTGAAGTTTTGACTTCCAACATGATCTATGATGATTATTCTTTCTCGTGTGACATGACTTTCAAGTCTTGATGAACCATAGATAGACACGAAGATTGATTCTGAGATCACTTAGTATTTTCAGTTTTGCATATACACTAGAGAGAGAAATGGGTGGTGACCTAACTGAGATCTTGATGGTGTGAGTTTGATGTATGGTTTTAATTTTCATTTGAGTCCAGTTGTTGCACGAGTTTGGATGTTTGGTAATTGATATGTTGGTAATGGTTGTGGTTGTGTCTTTCATACATCTTCATCACTTGCTTTACTGTTAAGTTGCTTCAGTCAAAATGGTATATGGTATTTGTTTTGTGGTCATGGTCAGTCATTGGTCTTGTATTCTCATTCTTCATTTCTGTCCAAGTCGCCATATTGAGTCAAGTTGCTAATATTTTTAAACCACAAGTCGCTAGCATTCAAGCCAAGTCGCTAGCATAACTCGCTACCCTTTTCAAAACACAAATCGCTACGACATGTAAATACAAGTCGCTAGGCAGTTAAAGTAGACAAGTCGCTAACAGTTTTTCAAAGCAAGTCGCTACTTCTATCATACATGACCCAACTCGCTAGGTCAACTCGCTACGACTTGTAAAGACAAGTCGCTAAGAAAGATACATTGAATCTGGACTGGTTAGTGACAAGTCGCTAGCATGAAATATGACTTTTCCGATTAGTTTTTCCGACTACTTTTCCGACCATATTCATATTAACCCAGAAAACATCATAAAAGATGCTTCATTTTTGACCCGTTTAGACCTCGTAAATGACCAGAAAGACCCGTTTGACATAAATCAAATGGTAACATAAAAACATCATACCATGACTGTTTAAGACAAGAGAACACAACCTGATAAAACATATTACCCAAAAAAACCAGTTAACAACATTTTACAACCATATATAAACTGTATAAACTGTTAACAACATTTTCCGACCATAAAACCATGTAAAACATGTATATAAACTGTTTAATACATTTTACGACCACTTATAGATACAAAAACAGTTATAACCATGTTTCAAAAACCACACAAATCAATACAACACAAAAACCTTGGCTCTGGTACCAATTGAAGGATCGTAATATTTATTGTGTTGATGATTCGGGTGGTCTTGGATGATCAAAATACATGTTTGCCATAGTTAGAGAGTTAGTAGAGAGAGAGGGTGTTCTTGCTAGAGGTTTACACAAAAGCATGGAATATTAGATTGAATGAGAAGCACCACCCCTTCCATGGATGGAAGGGGTATTTATACTTACAGACACAACGACCTCCTATCGGCCTGTGGATCAGGGATACAGTGGGTAAAGACCCGTCCTTCCTCCACGGTGAAACACTACGCTAAACTAAACTAATAACTAACTAATAAACTGATAAATAACGTAAACAACGACAAATCTACGAGCTAACATATGATAGACCATTATTGGGGTGACCGACTCTTTAACATGGAATTTCCAATTCCTAACAGGTTGGGTAATGGTTCCTCCTTTGTAATGGAACCCGGTATCTAGCCTTGTACCGGATAAAGTGTAGGCGACGTTGTGATAGGTTTGGTTCTACCTCATGGAAGGACTCGGTATCTAGCCTTGTACCGGATAAAGTGTAGGTGATGTTGTGATAGGTTTGGTTCTACCTCGTAGAAGGACTCGGTATCTATCCTTGTACCAGATAAAGTGTAGGCGACATTGTGATAGGTTTGGTTCTACCTCGTGGAAGAACTCGGTGTTTAGCTTAGTACCGGAAAAAGTGTAAGCGACGTTGTGTAAGGTTTTCTCCGCCAAGAATGGAGTTTGTTGATCTAGTGAAGTAACTCTCGAGTTGGATACTCGGGGAGTGGAGTAGGGCGAAGAGGAGATTCGTGACCGAACCACTATAAATCCTCGTGTTGGTTTGTCTATCCTTTTACTTATCGCTTTACTTTTATTCTTGTTTCATATTGTTGATTGTCTATGTGGTTGATGTTTATGTGTGTGATGCATACTTGGTCTTTCATATAGTCATAAACGATATTTAACACGTTACATAATATGACACGCTTGATCAAGAAAAATAAACCGGACTAATAATGGTGAAACTTGATTTATAATGAACCATTAATCTTGCGGAATCTTATGTGATATTAAGGGGTTGGCCTTACATGCCGTAATGCGTTAAATGCATCCTCGCGTCAAGATTAGCAAATGCGATGGTTTATAATATATTTTATACAAAATTTTTAACTTTGAAACGGAAACGTATTCACACCCCCCCCTCTACATTTTCACAATCCACAAACCAGTGGCCAAGTTGAAAATACCTACAGAGCTCTGAAAAGAATACTCGAAAAAACAGTGAAGGATAATCCTTCAGTGTGGTCGAAAAAACTTGACGATGCTCTGTGGGCTTTTCGTACGGCTTACAAAACTCCTATTGGCACAACTCCTTACAGACTCCTGTATGGAAAAACTTGTCATTTGTCGTTCGAAGTTGAACATCACTTACTGGGCCCTTAGAAGTTGTAACACCGATCTCAAAATAGCTGGAGAAAAGAGATTTTTGCAATTGCATGAACTCGATGAATTAAGACTCCAAGCTTATGAGAATTCCAAATTGTACAAAGCTAGAACCAAAGCTTATCATGACAAGAAGTTTCGAATTCGAAAAGAATTCAAAGCCGGAGATAAGGTTCTGCTTTTCAACATGAAATTCAAGTTTAAAGCTCCTAAGCTGCAACCGAAGTGGTTCGGACCTTATGTCGTGAAACATGAATATCCATCCGGTTATGTCGAACTTTATGACAAGCAAGGTGGAAGTTTTATTGTTAATGGGCACGGAATCAAGTTATACTACGATAAGGAGCAATTGAATGAAATTTCAATTGAGGCAATTTTGCCTGAGACTGAATTCGAAACCATCACCTTTTCTAGGAAGAATCACACAAAGTGTTCCTTGGAAACCAACTACTGAATTCATCTAGAGAGATATTGATGCGACTGGTGAAGAATTTATGTATATAATTTTAAAGAAATCCAAAGCTGCAACTGCAGCTACGTAAATTCGGGAAACTTTGAGTCAGGCTGATGACTTGATAATAAAACAAGCGCTTCTCGAGAGGCAACCCGTGTGTTTCAGATTTGTTTTTTTGTGGTCACGCCCCAAAGTTTAAACCTTTGGTTGAACTTAAGTGTGGGGGGGGGGTGACACGCCTTAATAAAACTCTTTTTTGTCTTTGTATAAGATTTCTGCAGGTAATGATTACTCCAGTGGATGCTTGGATCAAAAGAAGTTAAGCTGATAAACTCATTTGGAATATCTGGTTTTATCCCTATTTCCCTATTTCTATACTTTGAAGTTCGTTTTTCACATTGAGGACAATGTTTAACTTAAGTGTGGGGGGATGAATAGGAAAATCAGAGTTTTTAAGCTTAAATTTAAATTTTGTTTGCCCTTGTGATCTAGTTATTTCACACTTTTAGGATATATATATTAGAATAACTGGATCAATCCACTGGTAAAATTGGTAATTTTTGAAAATTTGAGATATGTTTCGATTAATATTGCAATCCATTCTAGGATCAATAACATTTGCTAGCACACATTACAAACCCCTTTTTACCAAATTGTGAGGATTTGAGCCTATTTCATATATGAAGCGTACATCTTTTATGCTTAGATCTTTTCATGAGTGTGCCGGTGATTTTATTTATTCTAGAACTTGTGCTTGTAAATTAATACCAGATCGCATTCGTGCGATATAAGTGAATTCGTGTGATAAAGAGGAACCTTAGGATTTTAAACCCAAATGGCCTTCCATTTTTCATATAATGATATATTAGTTAGCCACATCGGTTAGTTAACCACCTATATGGACCCATTTGTAGCACTAACTTTTAGTGCTAGATATCCTTAATTACACCCTCCGAGCCAATCTTTTCGTTTTTGTTAAATCCAGAAAAATACAAAAGTATTTTACACTTTAAGCCTTAGCCTAACCCTTGTCAATGTCTAAACAGTTGGTTGCTAGTCGACTGGTATGATTGGATTGTCTAGATGATTATGAGTGACCGCACTTTGTCATTCGTATGAGCCATTTCGAAGAAAGGATTAAAAAAATTATGTAATAAGTATTAGTCAATGCGCTATGTTTGAAGAATATTGTTATGGCGAATCAATGCGAAGAATTGTGGAATCCGAAGAAGAAAAATTGTAGCTATAATCATTTACTGGTTTGCGGATTGTTTGGTAGCTAAGCAACATGGGTATTAGACTTGACTTTATTTTTCTTTTAACACCAATTTCATAAACATTCCCATGCCTTATCCATACCCTTTACTTGAAGCCTAACATTTCAACCCGAATAAAAGCCCTCTTTGGATGTTTACACTTGGTGCTCACGCTACGTCGGTGGAGTTTTGTTTATTGTACAAGCTTATGGTAATAATCTAATCATGACTGAGCAATGAGTGTGATTTATCCTGTTACTCCACTAAAAATTGAGTAAATTATATTTCGTTCTTTTTCGTGAGGTGTTTTGAAATGTTAATCATGCAAGAAAATCATTGGATATCGTCAAACATCTTGAATTTTCGTCCTTGAAAGCTAATTCGATGAATCTTATCTTGTGCTTGTACGTGGAAGATTTGCATAATATTTTTCTCAGTCATAATTTTGTACCAGTTGGATATTTTATTTTTATTCTAGATTTGCTTGAGGGCAAGCAAAGTTTAAGCGTGGGGGAATTTGATAACGCTCAGATTGTACATGTTTTCAGTAGCGTTATTCGTGCTTTTGTATATGTTATTTGGTTATATTCATATGTTTTGTTGATCTCAGTTGAGCAAACGATCCTTATAGAATCTGACTTAATAATTACTTATTAAATATCACGCGGAATATAATATTTAATCTTAAGAAGAAAAACAGTAATAACACTTAAACACCTCAATTATATTAATAACGAATACTCTAACCAGTATTAGGGTTTTACAACCTTGAAGTGTATCAACCTTAGATATAGCAAAACACACGTATATCTAATCTAACCTAGGACCTCCTTTTATAGGCTAAGGAGTCCTTTACAATATACAATACGTATTCTACAAGATAAATATCCTTTCCATACTTATTTAATACAAAACATTAAACCGACTTACTAACTAGCAGTGGTTACAATTATACTATCCGTGGTTCCACACTTCTACTAGCCGTGGTTTAACTCTACAGTGGTTATCATTGAACTACCCGTGGTTTCATTGAACTAGTCGTGGTTTCCACACTTAGTGTAATTCTTCTCAGTGGAACCTAAAACCCAACAATCCTCCCCTAAACTTAATATATTCAAATAGAATTTTCAAGTTTCCTTTAAGCCAAGGTTGTAAAAATCGTTAGGCGCTAGTGAGGCGGTTGGGTGGGGCCTAGCGATTAATCGGTTAGGCGGGGATTAATCGGGGATTAATCGGATTGGAATTTTTATGCACAAAAATGTAATTTTAGATATTATATTATTTTATATGTATGGGATAAGCGTATTGCATCAAAGTTCAAATATTTCAAGTGTTCAAATATAGATATAATACATAATTCTTCAAAGTTCAAAGTCAAACATAAATATTACTCGGTTTGTTAACCATTTTTAAGCGACCTTTGACCGATTTTGTCCGATTAATCGGTTTGTTGACCGATTTTTAAGTGATTTTGTCCATTTTTAAGGGATTTTGTTAACCAATTTTTAAGCATCCGATTAGACCGATTTTGTCCGATTAATTGGTTTGTTGACCAATTTTTAAGCGATCTTTGACCAAACCGATTAAATAGGCCGATTATGATAAATCAAGGAGCTTAGTGAGCGATCAACGATTATGCGGGGATTAATCGGCCGCCTGGGCCTATTTTTACAACAGAGCTTTAAACTCAAATCATCTGTCTTGGAGGATGTATCCAAACACTTAACAGTTTTAAGAATTTGCTCATACTTTAACAACAAAGTGTAAGCTTGATCATCATAGGGCTTCAACATCTTTAAACCACCAGGCTTAACCATCTGAGTAATAACTCCTGGATATTTATTCAACTGAGGATAATCACCTTCTACAAGCATATGAATAATTTCTCCAGAAACAGTTAATACATGAACTCCACAAGACTGATATAGAAACCATCTTGTAACATTGCCATTGTAGAGTCCTTTCCACTCAGATTCATCATGAATAGGTTCAAACAAGATCTTCAAATTATGATACACCATTCCCTCATGAATATCATCTGGACATACAACACCAAACTTATCCTTGTAAAGCTTCCAAAGATTCATCAAATCATCTCTATCCAGATATTGAAGCATTTGAGAAAATTTATTAAACTCAGAGACTTCATTATTAGCTCTTTGAATTTTCCAACATCCTTCACTTCCATTAAGCCCAAATCTATAGGAGTTAATTTGTTGATCAGCTGCACTAGGTACTGTATCATCCCCTCCTGACTCTTTCTCAGCATTCTCTTTTAGTTTCTTAGATCCTGATGTCTCCTGAATCTCATATTTTCTCTTCTATCTGCTTTTAATCCACTCTTCTTCTTTTTCTGAATTCATTGGATTGAAATCATCATTTCTCCTTATACATCTCAAATAAATCTCTTCAATTCTTTCATATGAACACTTTCTTAAATTTTCACTAATATGCATATCCATGTTCTTGATAATCTTCATCATAACATTTCTCATTTCACTCTTGGTAGGAGGTTTCTGTAACACCCCCAAAATCACAATGTGACAGCGGAAGACTATTTGGGGTATTACTTAGAGGATCATAGTCACAAGTTATAGAAAACGGCTCTAAAGAGACGTTTTAATAAAAAGTAGTTACCATTTCATAAATCTCAGCGTTTTAGAAACACAAAAGGGATTACCACATGTTTTGAAGTTACACAAAAGATAGTTTAAATATTTATGAAATGATAACTTTAATTGAAAACAACACCACTTCAAGTGTCCCACGGCATCCGCTCCACGCCTTCATGATATTTCTAATTAGTACCTGAGATGAACATGCTTAAAAGTCAACAAAAGTTGAGTGATATTCATAGGTTTAAATAATAAGTTGAACACAAGTAAGAGATGATAATTGCTTCGAATACAATCACCATGGAAAACATAGATTATTATTATGCGCTAAGCTCATGACACCAAACTAACTGCATACACCTAATTACTGGTGTAAGTAATAATATTGCCCTCAGAGATGGAATTGCCAATTCCATAGTTAACCAAATATAGTGCGCCCCGGTTATTTCCGATAACCGAGTCGGGGTCGTTAATTCCCATAGTACTATCCACAATATTCGCGTTCACTAGCAAGTGATTAATGGTCATGATGTAAGGGACTTATGGCAGGCAACTTAGGCTATAATAATAATGATCAGATAAGCATACAGTTTAAGAAAAGACTTGTGTTCTAGTTTATAGCATGTATCTCCCTCGCGAGGTTTGAAAGAAATAAATAAAGGCGAGGCTATGAACTCACCTTTGCAAATGGTATCCGAGTAGTGTAAGGTCAAGTAGTATGAGCACGAAGTACCGTCACGCGACCTATAATTAGCATGGCAAGTCTTAGTTTATTGTTTTTATTCATGACTTAGTGTATTTAAAACGGTTGAAGCATTCTCGAGAGTTTGTGTTTAATAACGCCTATGTGGCAACGGTTAAGTTTAAATAAGTTTCGAAATGCTTATAAGTCTTTAGCTCTTGAAAGAGTGAGTGGGACAGTTTACGAAGCATTCGTATAAGAGTTGGCTCGAGTATATTTATTAAAGTGGAGATATTTATAAATCGACTTATATTTATTTGATTTTGTTTAGTTTTGAAAAAAATGTATATATATATACGTACAATATATATTTTATCTAAGTTGCGGGAAAATATTATATTTAGAAAAGTATAATATTTTCTAGTTTATGCAAATGTGGTTGTCAAATAGAAACATGTACCAATTTTTATTTATGTGACGAAGACTTGTAGAAAATATAAATTTATTATCTTTTAGAAGTTTTAGGACGGGAAGCGTTAAGTGTAGATCTTGGAGGGACCAAAGTTGTAAAGATTTATATAAGTTTCAAATTTTATAAGTATTTTAAGAAAAATGTGTTAAGTGGTTCAAAGTAGAGGGTTGAATCGTAGACATCAATATTAGTTTACAAGGTTTATAAGAGATCTTGAGAAATATGAGGAAAGGTGCGAAGTTTGGGGACTAGTTTTGTCAAGTCACGAAAGTTACAAGTATTACAAAAAAAAAGAATGGGTAACTGCCATAAGGCAGTTTCGAACCCACAACCTCTTCTGCCAAGAGACAGCGCTCCCACCAACTGAGCCAAGGGACCTTTTGTGTTAGAATTTGCAGCGTTATACTATTTAATGATTATGTCGACTATTTCATGCTTGATTTGTATTTCCTTCACAGTAGCCATGTTCGAAACTTTGCATGCAATGCATGACTTCTTCTCTTGTTTGGTGATTTTTAACAAGGATGCCGAGTGAACCAAGGATACAATCTAAGTCTTATATTTGCGTTTATTGTTAGTTTCGAAATAGGTTAACAACAAAACGAGTTTCTATTCATTCAAGTTTATTAGTTAGTTTCGAAATGGGTTGTCAACAAAACGAGTTTCTATCCATTCAAGTTTATTAGTTTGTTCCGAAATGTTGTTGGTTTCGAATTGTAGTTGGTTTGACAACGTAGTTAGTTATAATAAGGTCGTGTACAAGTGCCGTGAAAGTGCATCGATGTGTTATCAAATGGTTAAGAAACTATATCGTCCTATATATGGAAAAAGAAAAGAGAAAGGACTTACGACACCAAGAATGGTGGTGGAGAGTACGTGTAGACAAGGATGGTAACCAAAGGAACCCGATATGCTTTCCAAAGTGAACCCGACTATCTTGCTTCTAAACCCTTATGCTCGTTATTAAGTAACCTTAGTCTTTCCTTTGAGTGTTTGGAAGTTTAATGAGTTTGAAGAGGGTGTGGAAGAGTAAGAGTGTCGACTTGAGCTAGAGTAAACCAAGGGAAAACCAAGCTTCCAATGCTATACCTTGCTTACACTTAGAGGTTTTTGAATGAAATTTTTGTAAGTGAAATATGTGATGAGCCTAGGCTCGTGGGTTTTTAAGAAGAAAAGAGGAAGAAACCTTTGGTTAAAGACCAAGAGTCTTTGTTGAGCATGGGTATATGAGACTTGATTATGCTACAACCTAGGAAGTATTATAAGAAACAAGCAAATGGTCTTGGCTTCTTGAGTGGTTTTCGGCTGCTACAAGGACAAAGGGGAAGATGAGATGGGTTGTGTGCATGGGAAACATGTTTCCTTTTGTCTCAAAAGTCAACTTATCTAGATACATGTTGTATTTTAAGTTTATTACACTAATAAAGTTTCAAGGTTAGTGTATTTTACAAGGTTTTGGATGAGATGGGAGTACTTTTGTGAGGGTGTTCGGCAGTCAAGGACAAAAAGAGGTGAAAAGAGTGTCATAGTGCTTGGTTATATGTTATGTAATATATTTACTTCTCAAGCATTTTTCTCAAAAGTCAATGCATTTGCAAATTTTGAAGAGATGTGTAAATATCTTGTAGGTATATTCGGTTACAAGGAAGAAAAGAAAGAAAGGATCTCAAATGTATATCGTGTCCCGTTTGAGCTTAAATGTGAGTCACGGTGTTCCGGTTTGATGTTTTTGACCAACGTATAATATATAATTTAGCATGTTTTTATAAAGGTAACAAAAATATAAAAATAAAATATTAATTCTAACTCGTAGAAATATTTATTTGACTTTAGCCATAATTAATTTAGTGTCGGTACGCGTGCGGCTCGTAAGACAAGAAAATTCCTTGTGAGACTGATTTCAGTTATCAGTAAATATCGGGCATGATTAAATGAGACTACTCGGAGTTGCATAAATTTTTATGCAATAAAATGAAACGTACATGCTAAGATGCTCAATTTAGCTCAAATAAGTTTTGATAAACAATCTAGTTTATTAATATGAAGATTGATGATAGTGAAATTTTACAGGTGGCTACAGTACCAACCCCTTAAGAGAATTCCGTCCGCGGAATTTTAGTTTACGGTGGTTGTCGGAGTTGAATTTGTAAAGAGATGTGGGTACTTAACACGCATGGTGTCTTCTCGCTCCCACGTGTACTCCGGTCCTCTCTTGGAGTTCCATCTAACTTTGACGATAGGGATGCGACTTTGCTTAAGTCGCTTGACTTCCCTATCCATGATTTCAATTGGTTCTTCGACAAAGTTGAGCTTGTCATCGAGTTTAATCTCTTTTAGTGAAACGACAAGAGATTCATCTGACAAGCATTTCTTCAGATTTGAGACGTGAAAGGTAGGGTGAACTCTACTAAGTTCTCCCGGGAGATCAAGTTTGTAAGCAACCGGGCCGATTCTTTCGAGAATCTTGAAAGGGCCAATGTATCGAGGGTGTAACTTTCCTCGTTTTCCGAATCGAACTTTTCCTTTCCAAGATGATACTTTCAACATGACTCGATCACCAATTTGAAATTCCATGGGTTTCCTTCTAACATCAGCGTAACTCTTTTGTCGATCTCTAGCAGCTTGAAGTCGTTGACGAATTTGTACAATCTTCTCGGTTGTTTCTTGGACAAGCTCAGGTCCAGTGAGTTGGGCATCTCCAACCTCGGCCCAACAAACAGGTGATCGACACTTTCGACCATAAAGAGCCTCGAATGGGGCTGCCTTGATGCTAGCGTGGTAACTATTGTTGTAAGAGAATTCCGCCAACGGTAAGTGTTTATCCCAACCTTTTCCAAAGTCGATCACGCAAGCTCGAAGCATGTCTTCCAAGGTTTGGATAGTCCTTTCGCTTTGGCCATCGGTTTGAGGGTGATATGCGGTACTCATATCCAAACTAGTACCTAAGGCCTTTTGAAGAGATTTCCAGAAGTGTGAAGTAAAACGACTGTCACGATCAGAAATGATGGAAATTGGTACTCCATGACGAGATACAATTTCCTTCAGGTATAGTTGAGCAAGAGTTTCCATTTCATCATTTTCCTTGATGGGTAGGAAATGAGCGGATTTGGTAAGGCGATCAATGATGACCCAAATGGTGTCGTAACCTCTAGCAGTCTTTGGTAGTTTGGTTATGAAATCCATGGTAATTCTTTCCCATTTCCAAACTGGAAGTTCAGGTTGAGTTAACAATCCGGAAGGTTTTTGACATTCGGCTTTGACTCGAGAACAGGTGAGACATTTCCCAACGTACGTTGCAATTTCAGCTTTCATGTTTGGCCACCAATAAAGCTTCTTGAGATCTTGGTACATTTTGTCGGATCCCGGGTGAATGGAGTATTTAGACTTGTGAGACTCATGCATAATGAGTTCCCGTATTCCTCCATAAAGTGGTATCCAACTCCTATCGCCAAAACATAAGGTTCCATCCGATCTTTGTGCAAAACCGTTCTCGTTTTCCGGCATTCCAAAGATTCTTTCGTGGGGACGGTTTTCAGGTTTGAGAGCTTCAGCTTGAGCTTCAAGGATTTTTGATGGAAGGGGTGACTTAATTGTCATTCCCAAAGATCTTACTCGGAGAGGTTTAGGTCGATCCTTTCGACTAAGAGCATCAGCCACGACATTTGCTTTTCCCGGGTGATAACGGATTTCACAGTCGTAATCACTAAGCAATTCTAGCCATCGGCGTTGTCGCATGTTTAACTCCTTTTGATCGAGAATGTGTTGGAGACTTTTATGGTCGGTAAACACCGTACACTTGGTTCCATATAGGTAATGTCTCCATATTTTGAGAGCGAAAACCACGGCTCCTAATTCCAAGTCATGGGTAGTGTAGTTCTTTTCGTGAGTTTTGAGTTGTCGCGAAGCATAAGCGATCACCTTGTTTCTTTGCATCAATACCGCACCTAACCCTAGGTGTGATGCATCACAGTAGACCACAAAATCTTCCACTCCCTCGGGTAAGGCTAAGATAGGGGCTTCGCAAAGCTTTTGTTTCAAAAGTTGAAAGGCTAACTCTTGTTCCTCACCCCAGTCAAAATTTTTCTTTTTCTGGGTTAACTCCGTTAGAGGTTTAGCGATTTTCGAGAATCCTTCGATAAATCTTCGATAATAACCCGCAAGACCTAAAAATTGGCGTATTTCGGTAGGGGTAGTAGAGGATGACCAATCTTTGACAGCTTCGATTTTTGAAGGATCAACATGAAGACCATTACTATCTATCACGTGACCAAGGAATTGAACTTTTTGAATCCAGAAGTCGCACTTGGAAAACTTAGCATACAGTTCTTCTTTCTTGAGTAGCTCTAGAATGGCTTTCAAGTGTTCCGCATGCTCTTCCTTGTTGCGGGAGTAAATGAGAATGTCATCAATGAACACAATCACAAATTTGTCCAAGTAAGGTTTACACACTCGGTTCATTAGGTCCATAAATACCGCCGGTGCGTTTGTCAAACCAAATGGCATCACTTGGAACTCATAGTGGCCATATCGTGTTCGGAAAGCAGTTTTTGGAATATCTCCTTCTCTAACTCTCAGTTGGTGATACCCAGATCTCAGATCAATCTTGGAGTAGACGCTTGACCCTTGCAGTTGATCAAACAAATCATCAATTCTAGGCAATGGATATCGGTTCTTCACCGTTAGCTTGTTCAGCTCACGGTAATCGATACACATACGAAAAGATCCGTCCTTCTTTTTGACAAATAAGACCAGAGCTCCCCAAGGCGAAGAACTCGGTCGAATGAATCCTTTTTCGGACAATTCTTGAAGTTGGTCGGACAATTCTTGTAGTTCAGAGGGTGCCAATCTATAAGGTGCTCGTGCCACGGGTGCCGCTCCCGGCATTAGCTCGATTTGAAATTCTACTTGCCGAATCGGAGGAAGACCAGGCAAGTCTCCAGGAAATACTTCGGGAAAGTCCCTAGCCACGGGGACGTCTTTTAGTTGTTTCTCATCCGCTTTCTTCTTCTCCGTTACTTGTGCTAGAAAAATGTGGCATCCTTTTTCTATGTACTTTGCAGTTTTGACGCACGAGATGATATTCAATCGGGTTTTACTACGATCACCCCGAATGATTAGAGTTTTGCCATTGAGAGGAAGGTGAACGACTTTCTCGTCACAGATGATTCTTGCACGATTCTTGGATAGCCAATCCATGCCAATGACAGCATCGAAGCTACCAAGTTGGATAGGCATAAGGTCTATATCGAACTGGTGGTTTGATAAAGATAGGTTGCAACCTCGAAGGATAGTGTTAGTTCCTACTATTTTTCCATCGGCTAGCTCTACTTCATATGTGGTATCTAGGACGGTTGGGGTGACTTTTAGTAAGGGTGCAAACTTAGAAGACACAAAGCTTTTGTCGGCTCCAGAATCAAATAACACCTTAGCTAAATGATGATTGAGTGAAAACGTACCCGTAACGACGTCCGGGTTTTCTTGTGCATCTCCATCTCCTAGCACATAAGCTCTTGCTCTAGCAGGGTTGTTGTTGTTATTCCCGTACAGTTTTGGGCACCTACTCTTGACATGCCCAGCTTCTCCACATCCAAAGCAAGTTATCCCCATGGGTTGGAGGTTACTTCCAGTAGCAGGGCTTCGACAATCCTTGTGGGTATGGCCCACCTTGTTACACTTCCCACACTTAATAGTACAACGTCCCACATGATGCAGGTTGCATCGAGTGCACAAAGGGTGTGGTCCAGCATAGCCTCTTCCATTGGCGGGTGTAGCCGCGTAAGCCCTCACAACTTCTTGTCTACGGTTTTGTTGATTGTGGTGGTTGTTTCGGTTTTGGTGATATGGGTTGGGATTGTTGTTGCGGTGTTGATTGTGATTGTTGCGGCCTTGGTTGTTGTTGTTGCGGTTATTGTTGTGATGGAAAGAGTTGTTGTTGTAGTTGTTTGAAGTGTTGCCTCGACGGTCATCAAACTTCCTTTTGTTGTCGTTGTTGCCTTGCACGGATCCATGTTTCAAGACTTGATCCATGAGTTGGTAGGAAATTGTGATCACTTCTTCCACGGTTTTGGGTTTTGATGCAGTAACATTGCCCTCAATGCTTCGGGGTAATCCCCCAATGAGATTTTCCAACAACTTAACCTCATCAGATATCATGGAAGGGCATAGAGCTTTCAATTCTTGGAAACGCTTGAAGTAGGTTTTGAGATCATTGCCTTTAGTAGTCAGATGATAGAATTCATCTTCAAGTTTCTTGATCTCGGTCCTTGGACAGTATTGCTTCATCATCAATTGCTTTAGTTCAGTCCAAGTGGTTTTGTAGGCTTCTTCCATGCCAATAGGTTGGGCATGAGCCTTCCACCAAGACAATGCATCTTCCAGCAGAGTACCAGTAGCAAATTTCACCTTGCAATCTTCTGAGCAATCACTTAAAAGAAATACGGTTTCAGATCTTTCGATCCAATGAATAAGGCCAACTGCGCCTTCAGTTCCTTTGAAGAAGGTAGGTTTGCAATTCATGAACTCTTTGTATCCACATTTGCGATTTGCCACAGTTTCATTCTGGTTGGCTTGATTTGGAGCTTCATTTGCTCGAGCTGCCCCAGCAGGTCTTGCAGCAAAAGCAGCACCGATTTCATTAGTAACCAGCCTCCGAATTGCTTCAGGGGTCATCTCGGGAGTTCCAGTAGAGGTAGGGGTAGTTCTTGTTCTTGCCATTTTTCTAAAGACATACACTCAAATTTTAGAATCATTCAACATAATTGTGAATTATTATAAAAAAAAAAATTCATAATAGTCAAGATCATCACATTATATCAATAGAGTATAATCATCATAAGAAGAATCGTAACATGTCAGAACCACACAAGAGAATATATATATAAATGATCACTTCGATTCATACACTGATAAATAAGAAAGATCACCATACATACGAACATAAAGAAAACAACAACCATAATGTCATAGGTCTATCATCCATACATAGTGATACAAAACCATACAATGTCGCATAAATAGCTTGTTCGATAGTTTACAAAACATGCGAATACAATGCCTTTATTAGTGCCACATGCGGCAGGCTAAGGTACCAGAAAACTAAATAGATGAATCACCAATCTAGAGGCTGTCAGGTGTGCTCCTCAATCGGCGCTGTAGGTCACGGACTAGCTCTGCCAGCTCATCCACCTCTCTATCTCGTGCCTCCAATCTCTGCTCCAAAGCAGTAGCACGAGTCTCCATGATAGTCATCCTCTCTGACTGTCGTCGCACAACCCCCTCCAACATCTCAGCTCTGTCCAGCAGTCCTAATCTATCTGACTCCATCCTCCTCTCTAACACTGTAACTGCTCCACTAGCTCTCTCACTCTGGGCACCAATCCTATCAAGCTCTCTCTCCATCGTACTCCTCCCTTTCAGGAGTTCTCCAACCTCATCTTCAATGTTCTCGACACGTACCAACGGAACCTCATCAACGAATGCCACAACATCCTCGAGCTGATCCTCAAATCGCAGAACTCGGGCAGCTATCAATGGAATAGTATGATGAAGGGGTTCTCCCGTAACCGGAAGAGTCTCAGCAGCAGCAAACCGATGCTCCCCAAGCTCCACAGCGCTAGGTGCACCCTCCTCCGACCTCCATCGACTAATGAGCGGCATCATGTATGACCAACGTCTAGCATCGACCCTCCTACGGGCTCTCGGCTCAGAGGTACCAAACATAGCCTGGTAATATGGGTCAGAATGTGTGGGTGAGAGACGGGATCTCTTCCCAA
This sequence comes from Chrysanthemum seticuspe, assembly GCA_019973895.1. Taxonomy (NCBI): domain Eukaryota; kingdom Viridiplantae; phylum Streptophyta; class Magnoliopsida; order Asterales; family Asteraceae; genus Chrysanthemum; species Chrysanthemum seticuspe. Next base: position 147,484,843 of record BPTQ01000008.1, on the reverse strand, counting down.
GGGATGTCACTGGCTCAGTGTGCGTCACCAAGGGTGATGGTGCACGGGATGAGGATGAAACCGGTACAGTGGTGGTCTGGTAAATGAATGTGGTAGGTGGTGGTAGTGGTGAAACAGGTATGAGTGGTGGTGCAGGTGCAGCTGATGGTGGAAAAGCAGAGGATGATGGTATGTCAGATGGTGGAACAAAAGTGATGGGTGCCTTTACTCATTTCCGAGCGGTATGTATGAAGGTAGCACCCTTCTTTCGGTAGCGGAATGGCTGGCCAAACGGCGCGGGCTCGTAGGGTTTGAGAACCCTAGCTCGCCTTTGCCTTCGGCGAATAGGCAGTGGTGATGGGCAAGAGATAGAAGATACGGAATCAGTGGATGAGTGTGTCTGGGACATAACATCAGAGGGTGATAGCCACTTCTGTGACTCCAAATATCTGTCATAAGTGGGAGGACCAAAGACGGGCAAACGCTCAGGTATGGTCAAAGCAAGTGGGGTGACAGCGACTTCACCCTCCTCGAAGGGCTCAGTCTCAGAGGACATAGGTGCAACGAGAGCCGGAGTAGAGTCAGAAGACATAGCATCCTCCATCTCGGTGTCGGATGTCAGGTCGATAGGGTGAGTGGCGGACGACATAGTACTGTAACAACCCAAAAGAAAATATGCACTCATAAGTAAATAAAGCCATGCAGTAAATAAGATTTAGTTAGTCGCGCATAATCTGCCACGCAAATCTAAATGCCTAACCAAATGAAAGCTAGCATTTTAAGTTTTTATCATGCAAAGTTTTACTAGTCATGTAGTATCTACTAAGTGAATCTCCTACATGTTATCGGTACGAAGTAGACGCGGAGGACGTGAAGTGGTGGTGTAAAACGGTCCATTTGAAAACGTGGTTATAGTCCAATTTGTTTTTGAAAATACAAGTTGGTTCTCTATAACCTAGGCTCTGATGCCAATCTGTAACACCCCCAAAATCACAATGTGACAGCGGAAGACTATTTGGGGTATTACTTAGAGGATCATAGTCACAAGTTATAGAAAACGGCTCTAAAGAGACGTTTTAATAAAAAGTAGTTACCATTTCATAAATCTCAGCGTTTTAGAAACACAAAAGGGATTACCACATGTTTTGAAGTTACACAAAAGATAGTTTAAATATTTATAAAATGATAACTTTAATTGAAAACAACACCACTTCAAGTGTCCCACGGCATCCGCTCCACGCCTTCATGATATTTCTAATTAGTACCTGAGATGAACATGCTTAAAAGTCAACAAAAGTTGAGTGATATTCATAGGTTTAAATAATAAGTTGAACACAAGTAAGAGATAATAATTGCTTCGAATACAATCACCATGGAAAACATAGATTATTATTATGCACTAAGCTCATGACACCAAACTAACTGCATACACCTAATTACTGGTGTAAGTAATAATATTGCCCTCAGAGATGGAATTGCCAATTCCATAGTTAACCAAATATAGTGCGCCCCGGTTATTTCCGATAACCGAGTCGGGGTCGTTAATTCCCATAGTACTATCCACAATATTCGCGTTCACTAGCAAGTGATTAATGGTTCATGATGTAAGGGACTTATGGCAGGCAACTTAGGCTATAATAATAATGATCAGATAAGCATACAGTTTAAGAAAAGACTTGTGTTCTAGTTTATAGCATGTATCTCCCTCGCGGGGTTTGAAAGAAATAAATAAAGGCGAGGCTATGAACTCACCTTTGCAAATGGTATCCGAGTAGTGTAAGGTCAAGTAGTATGAGCACGAAGTACCGTCACGCGACCTATAATTAGCATGGCAAGTCTTAGTTTATTGTTTTTATTCATGACTTAGTGTATTTAAAACGGTTGAAGCATTCTCGAGAGTTTGTGTTTAATAACGCCTATGTGGCAACGGTTAAGTTTAAATAAGTTTCGAAATGCTTATAAGTCTTTAGCTCTTGAAAGAGTGAGTGGGACAGTTTACGAAGCATTCGTATAAGAGTTGGCTCGAGTATATTTATTAAAGTGGAGATATTTATAAATCGACTTATATTTATTTGATTTTGTTTAGTTTTGAAAAAAATGTATATATATATACGTACAATATATATTTTATCTAAGTTGCGGGAAAATATTATATTTAGAAAAGTATAATATTTTCTAGTTTATGCAAATGTGGTTGTCAAATAGAAACATGTACCAATTTTTATTTATGTGACGAAGACTTGTTAAAAATATAAATTTATTATCTTTTAGAAGTTTTAGGACGGGAAGCGTTAAGTGTAGATCTTGGAGGGACCAAAGTTGTAAAGATTTATATAAGTTTCAAATTTTATAAGTATTTTAAGAAAAATGTGTTAAGTGGTTCAAAGTAGAGGGTTGAAATCGTAGACATCAATATTAGTTTACAAGGTTTATAAGAGATCTTGAGAAATATGAGGAAAGGTGCGAAGTTTGGGGACTAGTTTTGTCAAGTCACGAAAGTTACAAGTATTACAAAAAAAAAGAATGGGTAACTGCCATAAGGCAGTTTCGAACCCACAACCTCTTCTGCCAAGAGACAGCGCTCCCACCAACTGAGCCAAGGGACCTTTTGTGTTAGAATTTGCAACGTTATACTATTTAATGATTATGTCGACTATTTCATGCTTGATTTGTATTTCCTTCACAGTAGCCATGTTCGAAACTTTGCATGCAATGCATGACTTCTTCTCTTGTTTGGTGATTTTTAACAAGGATGCCGAGTGAACCAATGATACAATCTAAGTATTATATTTGCGTTTATTGTTAGTTTCGAAATAGGTTAACAACAAAACGAGTTTCTATTCATTCAAGTTTATTAGTTAGTTTCGAAATGGGTTGTCAACAAAACGAGTTTCTATCCATTCAAGTTTATTAGTTTGTTCCGAAATGTTGTTGGTTTCGAATTGTAGTTGGTTTGACAACGTAGTTAGTTATAATAAGGTCGTGTACAAGTGCCGTGAAAGTGCATCGATGTGTTATCAAATGGTTAAGAAACTATATCGTCCTATATATGGAAAAAGAAAAGAGAAAGGACTTACGACACCAAGAATGGTGGTGGAGAGTACGTGTAGACAAGGATGGTAACCAAAGGAACCCGATATGCTTTCCAAAGTGAACCCGACTATCTTGCTTCTAAACCCTTATGCTCGTTATTAAGTAACCTTAGTCTTTCCTTTGAGTGTTTGGAAGTTTAATGAGTTTGAAGAGGGTGTGGAAGAGTAAGAGTGTCGACTTGAGCTAGAGTAAACCAAGGGAAAACCAAGCTTCCAATGCTATACCTTGCTTACACTTAGAGGTTTTTGAATGAAATTTTTGTAAGTGAAATATGTGATGAGCCTAGGCTCGTGGGTTTTTAAGAAGAAAAGAGGAAGAAACCTTTGGTTAAAGACCAAGAGTCTTTGTTGAGCATGGGTATATGAGACTTGATTATGCTACAACCTAGGAAGTATTCTAAGAAACAAGCAAATGGTCTTGGCTTCTTGAGTGGTTTTCGGCTGCTACAAGGACAGAGGGGAAGATGAGATGGGTTGTGTGCATGGGAAACATGTTTCCTTTTGTCTCAAAAGTCAACTTATCTAGATACATGTTGTATTTTAAGTTTATTACACTAATAAAGTTTCAAGGTTAGTGTATTTTACAAGGTTTTGGATGAGATGGGAGTACTTTTGTGAGGGTGTTCGGCAGTCAAGGACAAAAAGAGGTGAAAAGAGTGTCATAGTGCTTGGTTATATGTTATGTAATATATTTACTTCTCAAGCATTTTTCTCAAAAGTCAATGCATTTGCAAATTTTGAAGAGATGTGTAAATATCTTGTAGGTATATTCGGTTACAAGGAAGAAAAGAAAGAAAGGATCTCAAATGTATATCGTGTCCCGTTTGAGCTTAAATGTGAGTCACGGTGTTCCGGTTTGATGTTTTTGACCAACGTATAATATATAATTTAGCATGTTTTTATAAAGGTAACAAAATTATAAAAATAAAATATTAATTCTAACTCGTAGAAATATTTATTTGACTTTAGCCATAATTAATTTAGTGTCGGTACGCGTGCGGCTCGTAAGACAAGAAAATTCCTTGTGAGACTGATTTCAGTTATCAGTAAATATCGGGCATGATTAAATGAGACTACTCGGAGTTGCATAAATTTTTATGCAATAAAATGAAACGTACATGCTAAGATGCTCAATTTAGCTCAAATAAGTTTTGATAAACAATCTAGTTTATTAATATGAAGATTGATGATAGTGAAATTTTACAGGTGGCTACAGTTTCTTTCTTTTAGCTTGATTCTTCTCCTATCTTATCTTTCTTGCCCATTCACCCAATACTTTACACCTTTCATCAATAGATAAATGTGCCCATTCTTATGTAGTATATTCATCCTTTATCCCATCACAAGCTTGAAGATAAGATTGTTGATCATTCCATTCTGCTAACAATTTCTGAGTAGCCTCTTGTTCTTCTTGCTTTTCTTTCTCTACAGCTGCCTCTTCTTCAACTTGCAATCTTCTTGTAAACTCTTCATCATAAGCAATCTGTTCTTGTCTACTCTTAAATTTCAAAACTGGCTCAGCAATACCTTCTCGCTTTCCAATGTCTGGTAATACCTCCTTAGTCTTCAAAGGCTCACCAATTTTCAAACTTTTACTTAAGGGTTTAGGTGTTTTGATAGGTGCAGAAATTTTACTTAAGTTTACCAAGGTACCAACAACCTCCTTCTCTACTTCTTTAGTTATGGGTGGAGATATAGCAGTGGTTGTGACTATTGTAGATATGGTTGTAACCGCAGTGGGTGTGATTAAAGTAGCAGTGGATGTGTTTACCTCATCTGAAGTTGCAGCAGTGGTTACATTTAGACTAGCCGTGGTTACAGACACACTAGTAGTGGATGTGTCCTGCATCACCTCTTTCTCTTTGTCTCCTACTACAGTCTTCAGGGTTTCAAGTACTGCATCATTCCCATTCATATCAAACACCACATAATGCTCTCCTTGATCTCCACTATCCACATCTTCATCCATATTCACAGCCTCCCCTTGATCCGTGCTTTCCATCCTCCCCTGTTTTGATAAAACCTCTAAATCTACATCTTTTGAGAAGTGCACCTTCTTTCTCAGCTTTCTAACTTTCCTTACAGCAGCAACCCCTGGTCTCTTAAACTTCTCCAAAACAAATACTATGTGCTTCAAATTTCTGATTCTCTTTGCCTTGAAACACAGCAAGGTCTTGAAGACTAGAGATTGTGCCCTCCATTTTGGTACATTTATCCGTCAATTCTTTTAAGTGTTCAAGAATATCCTCCCCACTTCGACCTGTGTGAACTGGTCCGAGAGGTGGTTCATTGGAAAAGTCAGCATGTACCTGTGTAGGATCCGTCAATTCAATAGTATGTTCCAAACTATCCTCATCACTTCGAGATGTGTTAACTGCTTCGAGAGGTGAATCCTTGGATAAAGAAAACATAGTATCAGACCTAGTCTGATCACCTATGCACCCTATATTAGCCAGTTGGCTAGGGATTCCTCCACTTGTGTTGAGTTCTCTCTGTTGAGTTCAAGATGACTCTCCACATGAGAAGTTGCCAGTGGTTGGGTCTTATCAATGGTTTCACTGTCCTGTTCAGCACCAAGGCATGAATCAGTAGCGAAAGCCCTTCCACTCATGTCACCTCCACTACTTGTGACAGCCTCATGAACTACACCACTAGCACCAGCCTGAGGTAGCATGGTGCCCTTCTTTCTCCTCCTAGTACTCAAAATTGTTTGGGGTTCAGAAGGTGAAGGTTCAGTATCAGCAGTGGGTTCAATATGGGTAGCAGTGGATTCTTTGGTGATAGCAGTGGGTTCAGTGATGGTAGCAGGGGGTACAAATGAACTATCAATGGTAGAAAATGGCTTAGCCGTGCTTTTAGAATGCTTTCTCTTCTTTTCAATTTCTTCTACCGACACTGAGTTGTCATTCAACAACTCTTCCTTATCTTGATGATGATCATTTTTGCTTCCAGAATCCAATACATCATCACTTGTGGGACTCTGCTTTTCAATGATGGGTGAGACAGAACCAGCTTTCCACTTTTCAACTAAATAAAACTCTTTTGGAGAATCAGCTTTCTTAGAAATTGTTTATTGTTGGAATCACTCCTAAACTATAATTCAAGTGTTAGTAATTAATATGTAATAGTTAGCTTAATTATGGCTTTTATGTTAGTAATCAAGGCTAGGCTTATGTAGAAAGCCCATGAGCCTATGCCAAAGCCCAATAAGGGTAAGGAAGGGAACTTGCATGTTGCCCTAGTTCCTTCCTATAAATACCCATGTAAACCTTCTATTGAAGGTTGGTTGTTCATTATAATTCAATACTCACGCATATCCTTTCTTTCATTCATACGCGTATGGTTTGATCTTGTTCAACCGATCACTCTCTTATCTCATTTCTTATATTGATGCTTGTGTTACATATATGGTGACCTAACAGTGGTATCATTCGCCAAATAGTTGGGTGAAACGTTTCTTGTTTTTGAAGTTTTTTTTCATACGCATAAGTTTCTCGTTCACAATCTTTCATACGCAAAAAGCTTTCATTTTTACACTTTTAAAATTCAAGATTCTTGTACTTTAAAGGTTATTTGGTGTTAAAGTTTAAGTTTTTGGCAAAAAGTTTGAAACTTTACGTGTGTAGAATCGTTTTTAAGCTTGATTTCATTCGTGTACTACTTTCTACGCGTAAGGTGAAAACGAGTTTTGGATCATCAAGTTTCATACTTTTTTGTTATTTTGGTGATATTGAAGCTATTTCATCATAAAAATCAGGTTTCTAAACACTTTTGGGCATAAAATCAGTTTTTTGGTGATAGTTGGTTTTTTCTACTCGTAAGGAAACCCTAAGTTTACGCGTAAGCTCCAAAAGGTTTGATCTTCAGTGTTATTGGTTTACTCAGTGTTTTCTTGCTTGGATAAGCCTGAAAACACTTCAACTTTGGATATCTTTTACACTGGATAAGTGTAGAGGATTTTTGGGTTAAAACCCTAGTTTTACGCATAAGCATAAAAGCTTACGAGTAAACATCTTACGCATAAGCATTTTCTACGCATAAACTTGTCTTACGCCTAAGGAAATCTTACGCATAAGGTTCTTACTGATAAGCCTTTGGTTTACGCATAAGCTAAGCTTTTATCTCACGCCTACGCGTAAGCTTCTTTCTACGCGTAAGCTTCTCTCTACGCGTAAGCTTCTCTCTACGCGTAAGCTACTTTCTACGCGTAAGCTTCTTGTCTACGCATTAGCTGGTTTTCTACGCCTAAGCACTTCTTCAACAAACAACAAGTTTCATTCGACTACAAAGATCCATCAGGGGACGAAATTGATGATGACTGTGCAGATATCATACCCAACTATGACACAGAGTCCAACTCTGACAATGAACAAATGGTTGAGGAAGATATCGTTCCCACCTATGACACAGAGCCAAACTTTTGCAAAGAACAGATGGTTGAGGTACTATCTACTGTTGATCATATTCTACCTGCAAATGCGATACAACAAACTGAGCAACCTGAATTCAATAATGAAGGAGAGGTTGACCAGTGTGTTGTACGATGTCTTGAAAACTGTCTTATGTCTGAGCCCTTACTTGTAAACATTACAATTGAAACATCAAACCAAACTCTTGAATCTGAAAACATTCTTCTCAAAAAGACCATTGCTCAGTTTCAAAAAGATTTTTCAAAACTTGAGGCTCATTGCTTCTCTCTTGAACTTAAAATGCAAAACAAATTTTTAAATTCAGAGCGAAATAGTAAATCTTTGAATGAACAAAGTAATCGTGTGGATACATTAGTAAAAGAAAATGAGCATTTAAAGGCTCAAATTCAAGCAAAGGGGCTTGCACATGTTGCTTTACAAACTAAACTGAGAAGATTAACTGGCAAGAGTGTGGATACTAAGTTTGCAAAACCAACAATCTTGGGGAAATCATCTCTTCAACCTTTCGGAAAACAATAAGTAGTTAGACAACCAACTGCATTTAAATCTGAACGTTCTAAATCTTCAAAACCACGGTTCGCCTCCCAAGTTGTTGAGAATAATCATTCGTCAAAACCAGTCACTCCACATTCATGGCCTATGAAAAATCCTTCTGTTTCTGGTAAACCTGTTTCTATTAAATCTGTTTCTGTTGCACCTAGCCCGTCTAGGATTAGTTCGAAAACAGTGCCTAAACCGAGCATCAAAATTAAAAATTCATATGATACAAAGGACTTGCACATGAACTATGATCTAGAAAAGGCTAGGAAGAGGGCATTACTCCAAAAGGATGGAATCTTAGGTTCACGACCTAGTGTATCACCTTCTAGTGTACTACTGAACACTGCTTGTAGTAGCAAACCAAAACCTAAGTTTACTCAACAGACAGTTAGAAATAAACCCGTTGATCTAAAAGACAAAATCCAGAAACCTAATTGGTGGATCAATATAGGACGCAGACTCTTCCCAAAAGAAGTTTCAACATCCCTTAGATCTAACCTTAGATAGATACCAACGGGTAGAATTTTCAAAACTGTTGGTCTTAAGTGGATTCCTACAGGCAAGATACTAAGTAGCTGCATCTAAACAAGTGTGAAACCCATAACATCCAACCCTGAGGCAGAAAAGGAAATCATAAAAATTGCGTGTTCAGGTGTCAAGAAGATACTTGGCACTACATCTTTATGCTTCTAACATCTGGAACCCAGTTACACTTGGGGATCCATGCTTTTCTTCTATCTTGCCCCCTCCCATTTTTTTCTATGCAGGTATAACAGCTATGGATTCTACTGCAATACAACGTAGGACCCGTTTCTCACCGTTTAAAACTTAATGATCCATCAGCTGCTCCATCATTGTACTTAATCGTCAAGAATTGGAAAGTTTGTTCGCTCCAATGTTTGAAGATTCTTTAGAAAGCCGTGAGTCAGATGTATCTAATGTTTCCGCTGCACAACCTGATCATATTCTAATTCTAGATACACCCTGAATCTACAACAACAACCGTTGCGGTAGCGGCACCTCCAATCGAATCTCCGATAACAGAAGATCAAACTGTTTCCAACAACAATGACACAGTTGATGATCAACTAAATGGCTTCTGAGCATAACAGCTTGGAACCCGATCATAACCGTTTAAACTTCCCTCAAACCCCATCATCAGCTGAACTAAGCCCACAGCTAACTCATCAACAAATGGAGAAGTTGTTTGCTCCTCTGTTTAGTGATGATCTTGATGAACGTGCTCCAGGTGTATCCAATGTTTTCGCTGCTCAACCTGATCAAAATCCAATATCTGATACACCTGCTACAACAACTACTATTGAGGAAGCACCACCAACTGATTCTACAACAACAGCCGAACAAACCGCATCCAATGACGCTGTTCCAGCTGATGATGTTCTGCACAATGAAGTACCCCCACCTGCAGATTATGATCCAAATGCGTTCTTCAACCCATTTGCAAATGAAACTGCTGCACCTGATGTTGCGGAATCATCTACAAGCCATTTGAATCCTCCCAATCTGCATAATGTATATCAACATCAACCTTCCACACATCGTTGGACGAAAGACCATCCTCTTGAGAACATTATTGGTAACCCGAATCAACTAGTCGTAACGAGACAACGTCTTCACACAGACGGTGAACATTGCATTTATGCACTCACTGTCTGAACCTAAAAACATTAAAGATGCAATGAAAAAAGACAACTGGATTGAATCCATGCAAGAAGAACTCAATCAATTTAAACGTCTTGAAGTATGGGAATTGGTTGAAAGACCAACAGGGGTCCACGTCATTGGTCTCAAATGGAAATTAAAAAACAAATTGGATTCTGAAGGAACCGTAATCAGAAATAAGTCACGTCTGGTGGCTAAGGGTTATATACAGGAAGAGGGTATTGAATTTGAAGAATCTTTCGCTCCAGTTGCTCGTCTTGAGGCTGTTCGGATTTTCCTGGCGTTTGCGGCTCACATGAACATCACCGTTTATCAGATGGACGTCAAAACGGCTTTTCTCAATTGTCGACTGAAAGAAACGGTCTATGTCAGCCAACCAGAAGGATTCGTTGATCCAGAGTTCCCGAACCACATTTACAAACTGAACAAGGCTCTCTACGGACTCAAACAAGCTCCTCGGGCGTGGTACGATAAGTTATCATCCTTCCTCATTGCCAATAATTTCACCAAAGGTTCGGTCGACCCTACACTATTCATACAATATCACGGGGCTCACATTTTAATCATTCAAATCTATGTGGATGACATCATTTTTGGGTCAACACATCTTAAGTACTCAAACGATTTTTCAAAACTTATGAAAAAACATTTTGAAATGTCAATGATGGGTGAACTTACATTCTTTCTAGGATTGCAAGTTCATCAATCACCCCGTGGTATTTTCTTGAGTCAGTCCAAATATGCCTTTGAAATTTTAAACAAACATGGAATGCAAAACTGTGACACCTATGCCACTCCAATGGCACATACCAAGAAACTAGACGCTGATTTGCATGGGAAATTGGTTGACCCTACCAAATACCGAAGTATCATTGGGTCCCTCATGTATCTAACAGCCAGTAGACCTGATATTGTCTTTGTTGTATATCTTTGCTCCCGTTATCAGTCGAGACCAACTGAAACTCACCTCTCTGAGGCTAAAAGAATCCTCCGATACATCAAGGGAACCATTAACTTGGGAATCTGGTATCTGAAGGATTCTGGTTTTGAACTAATAGCTTTTTCACACGCTGATCACGCAGGTTGCTTAGATTCTCGGAAAAGTACTTCAGGAGCTCTACAATTTCTTGGTGATAAACTGGTGTCATGGCAATCGAAGAAACAGGATTGTACATCGCTGTCCTCAACCGAAGCAGAATATGTAGCCATGTCGGCGTGTTGTGCTCAAGTCATTTGGATGAGAACACAACTCAAAGACTATGGTTACGTATTTGACAGAATCCCGATGTACTGCGACAATCGAAGTTCTATTGCGATCTCGTGCAACTCTGTTCAACATTCAAAATCAAAGCACATCGATCTTCGATATCATTTCATCAAGGTGCACTTGGAAAAGGGTACCGTTGAATTATACTTTGTGGGCACTGAATACCAATTGGCAGATCTTCTCACCAAAGCCTTAGCTCCTGCGAGGTTTAATGAGTTGGTCCACCGGATTGGTATGCGGTGTTTGACTCCAGAGGAACTGGATGAATTTTTAAAACATTCTTAAAACCAGTCAAACACCAAAACCTCTTTTGTAAATATTTTCAAAAACAAAATACAAAAATATAAAACTTATAAAAATACAAAAATATTCTTCTATCCAAATTTCTTTCAACATTGCAAGTACAAATCTTCCGTCAACACTTTGTTCTTTCAAACCTTTCATCAATTTTCCCTAACAAGTGTTGAGGGGGAGAAAGTAAATATTTTTCAGCTTCATAAAACCTTGTACTTGCATGTTAACACTATATACGTTGTTTCTTCTACGAACGGTGGATATGTATCTTGTCATATACTCTCCTCGGAATCATATGTTTAAAAAATTTCATCATTTCAAAAGTCGAGGGGGAGTATCGTTATATTTCTTGCCTAATAAATGTTTTATCTAACCAAAACGGGAGTTAATGGGTCTTGGTTGAAAATGTTTGAGGTTGAGGGGCTGAATGTGTAAACTTTGAAAATTAATTTTAATCAAAACTCCTCTCCAACCTCATTCCTACCAGGATCCAACGATCCTATTTAATTCTGCAAATCTGTTCATCAAAATCAACTATGTTTTGATCATGATTTTAAACTATGGTCTTTGAAAATCTTTTCAATCCAACGGTTAATCTTGCAAAATTTGATTTTGAAAGTTACGAGTATGTGTATGAATTGGGGATTTCGCCTAAGTGTGCTTGTGTTGTAATGGGTTGGTTAAAACTTTTCTAAAACATGTTTTTGAACCCATTTCATAATTGGGGGTTTTCTTATCCTTGTGTTCTGTTATGCTTAGATGTTTATAAATGTGTTAGAATATGCTTATAAACACATTAGGAGCCTTTAATTTGCCCAGAAACAACAAAATTGTTAGAATTCATGTCTTAGGGTTCTTGGGCTCGTACCATCAGAATCTTTTGATTATGTGGCTGATTTGTGTTAAAAACTGTTCTATATCATTCATATGTCATCTAAGATAGTCCTGAAACGATTCTTGATTGATTATTTTGGTTGAATCTGTTGAGCGTAGAAATAGGGTTTAGGGCTTAAAAACACCATGCTCCTATGCTATTCTAAGATTAATCGATTTGGTCTAAGTGCTTGTTTTGTGATCCTGATAGTGCTTGGAATTACCTGTAATCAAGTGTTTCATGTTCATGATTTTCAGTCTGCTTAATCGTAAAATTCAGACAAATGTGTTCTAATATTGCTACGCATAAGGAATACTTTTATGCGTAAAGGATTACGCCTAAGAGAAATCTCATGCATAAGCCCTTTCGCATAAGAAGTCTGTTGGGATATGTAAGTGCTGAAGAATGACAAAGTACTGGAAGAAGTCAAAGTACTGCTAAAGAGAAAGTCAAAGTACTGCTGTCGAAGTCAAATTACTGCAAAGCTAAAGAACTGCTATATTCGTTTATGGAAAGCTTTGTTATTCTAGAATATTCTTTGTTTAGATTACTTGTCGTACAAGGTTACAAATTGTAAACCGACTAGGGTTCTCCTTAAGCCTATAAAAGGACCCCTAGATTGGCATTAGAGTTTACGAGTCTACGAGTTCACAAGTTTACAATACGTATTATTAGAGTTTTAGAGAGTTCGATATTAGTGTTTTAGAGTTGTTTAAAAGTCTGCATAACAAACAGATTTAGAGTTATTAATAAAATCATTGAAAGTTAAAGTTATATTCTTCTTAGCTTTGTTAAGTAAATTCCGCATACTTAATAGAGTTTGCTCAGTGTTTCATTATTAATAACTTAGGATTTATCCGAGGTTATTAAAACCTTAACAAGCTATTTAAGTTAGTTTGGTTAGAGTACATCGATCCAACAAGTGGTATCAAAGCTTGTGTGGAAACTCTGACTAAGAAGAAACCCTAAAACCTAGTTAACAAAACCTAAAGATGTCGACTGAAGCTGTTCCACCACCATCCATCACCTCACTCAGGATACCCATCATTAAGAAGGGAGAGTACGACCTATGGAGCATGAAGATGAGGCAGTACATTGCAATTACAGACCATGCACTATGGAATGTAATTGTCAATGGTAATGAAGTAGTTCAAGAACCTATTGATGTTTCTGGACAACCCAAAGCACCTAAGGCAGTCTTACCAGCAGCTACTATAAGGAATCAAGAGAAGGCTCTCAATATACTCTTGTCTGCCATTCCAGATGGTCATCTACTCAAGTTCCATGATGCTAAGGATGCAAAGCAACTATGGGCTGCTCTCAAGACAAGGTTTGGAGGTAATGATGCTTCCAAGAAGATGCACATAAATCTGTTGAAGCAGTAATTTGAAACATTCACTGTTGGAGAAAGAGAAGGCCTTGATGCTGCTTATGACAGATTCCAAAACCTTCTCAGCATGCTGGAGCTATATAAAGCAGAAGTTTCAGTTGAAGATGCTAATCTAAAGTTCTTAAGGAGTTTGCCATCGACATGGCATGTGATTGCTACAATGATCAGAGGACAACCTGGTTTGGATGTCATGGACTTTGATGATCTTTACAATCATCTGAAGGTGTATGAGCATGAGATGAATGGCCAAACAAGTTCAAAGTCTCACAGTATAGCCTTTTTGTCATCTGAAAAGAGAGGCAGTACTTCCACTAAAAGTACTGTTTCTCCTACTCAAAGTACTGTTGCTCAAAGTACTGTTGCTGATAACGCTACACGCGTCATTCGGGGTCAAGGAAACTTCCTTTTCTTCGAGCAAGTTTTATAACACCCTAGGCAGTGAACCTAATCGTTGTAGTGTAGTAATTAGGGTAAGCCACGGGTATTGATATCGTTCTCTAGGGGAATAGGAATGCTAGTAGGGAGTTACTACGCTAAGGTTAAGGTTGAGGAAGATTATTTTTTATCTTTTTATATTTTATGAAAATGGAAAAGTACGAATCTCGGGTATTGGATTTGGGGGGTTGGTATTTCTACCGATTACTCTACTATTATCTAATTATCTAAACTAAGGTTGTGGGAGTCTATGTCTAATTAATGTGTGCTCGTATGATAGTTTAAAGATGTGTTTACTTAGTTTGTATTACTCCTTAATTATCTCCTATTGATGGTTGAGTGTCACGTCTTATTCCTAGTTGCGTTGTGTTTCTAAAGTTGTAGGGTATGCGTTTCTCCCTAACTCTTTGAACTTACCAAAGGGTCTTGTCTACAAATCCACGTAGAGATTATAGACTCCTACACTAAGGCACTCTTCGGATGGTTTAGACTACAATCACTCAGGTAATCATACTCTAGGGTTCACAAAGATGAATCAAGCATTAAGTACACAACGAATGACCTATCGCATTACTAGATCATTAATCAACTAAGATAAGAAACAACCAATCAATATTCAATAATTAAGTTTCATACTTCCTAAGCAAACACACAAATAAATTAGCCGGACATGGAGAACATGCAAGCATACACACAAATAATCAAAGACATAATTGAATTAATGAAGCAAAGACTTATCTTGGTGTAAGATAGGGTTAAAAACCCTAAAATACTGTACAAGACACCTTAGGTTCGGTTTTAGGTTTTTACTCCAAAGACTCTCCACCTAAAGACTGAAAAATTCGGATTCTATATATAAGATTACAATTGCGACGGCGTCACCTTATGTTTAGTGACGCCGTCGTGTCGCCGCCATTAGGGTTTCGTCTTGGCCACGTTAACCTTGCGACGGCGTCACCTTATGTCCGTGACGCCGTCCTCTTCAGCTTCTGACGTCGTCTGGATCGCATCTAGGCCGTCTGAGTAGCGACGGCCTACTCTTTCACACTAGACGCCGTCTCTTGAAAACACGAGTTTTGAGTTCTGACCCGTCACAACAATTCTCCGACGGCGTCGTACATAGAACCTGACGCCGTCGCCTTCTACATTCAGCGACTGTGAGTGTCTGATTTCGACTTTGGCCATTTTCTTCATATATTCGTGCCTTTCTGTCCAAATAAGTGCCATTCCAGCATTTTGCCTTCACGAGACCTAAAAAGTGAAAAGGAACGATATTAAGCAATAACGGATACAAAAGTGATCAAATAAGGACTTAAACGACCCCTCAAAATGGTACCTTTTAAAACCTTATCAGTTGCCTACACTACCCCCACCTTTGCTCAGCAAGCCACACCAACAAATACCATCCACTCAGATGAAGTCATAGGCTCTTTCTTTGCACAACAAGCTACTTTACCTGTCACTTATGAAGAAGTTCTCTCACAGATTGAAGAGGATGCTCTTGAAGAAATTGATATTAGGTGGCAAGTTGCTATGATCACTGCAAGGATCAAGAAGTTTATGAAGAAGGCAGGAAGAGGCATTGACTTCAAACCTAAACAGGGAATCACTTTTGACAAATCCAAGATTGAATGCTTCAATTGTCAAAAGACTAGACATTTTGCAAGGGAATGCAGGTTTGCTAAATATAAAGCAAACAGAATGACTGAGAAACCAAAGCTTGAGTTAAAAGAAATTCCTATTACTGAAACAAAATCTTTGGTAGCTCAAGAGAATCTATCAGAGGTTGACTGGAGTGCTGAGTGTGATGATGAACCAATAACCTACTGTATGGTAGCTGTGGAGGAATCAGTGGAAGAGTTTGATTGGAGCACAGCTTTTGATGAGGAACCTGAACATGCTGCTTTGGAATCCAGAGATGGTTTAGGAAGCTTTGATTGGAGCATGGAGAGTGAAGATGATCCTGTTCTACTTGCTATGATGGCTACTTCACCAAGTTCACCCCTATCTCTAAGGTATGCTCTAAGTGTCATGACTTTTATCAAAAAGTACTTAATAGTTATGTGACTGAAAGAGATAACTGTATAAGGGCTAGGTCTGAGGTAGCAGGTTATCAAATAACCTTAGAGTCAATGGAAGCCAAAATCCTAACACATGAAAATAATGAAATGGCTTGGGCAGAAAAGTATGAACAACAGGATTATCAGTTAAAATTAAGTGAATGGAAGTTAAATTGTAAAATCTCTGAAATTGAGAAGCTTACTAAGGAAAGAAATGACCTGTTAGCAAAATTTGATGCCTGGAAAGAATCTGGTCTTTCTCATGTTACTTATGTTCAAAAACAGAGAAGAGCTTACATTAGAACTGGCCTAGGTTTTGGTATGGACTTTAATAACATATAAGAAAACCCATCTAGTGATAAGGATGACCTTGATTTAGAGGATATAACCACTAGTGATGATAAACTCATTAATTATGTAGACACATCTAGTAATGAGGAATCAGTTAGTGACACACCTCCTTAGTTTAAGAAAGATAATGGCTATCATGCTGTCCCTCATCCCACTGGAAGTTTTCAAACCCTTAGGCCTGATGTTTCTCGTTTTGGTGTAGACAGTCTAGAGTTTAGGAAAAAGCTTATTGGTCAATCTAGGTCTGGAAACCCAAAAGAAACTGTTGAAAACCCTAAGGATAATAATGTTACAAGTCAAGCAGTACCTTCAATTCAAAGTACTGCTACATGCTCAGCAGTACCTTTAGGAAAATCTTTTCAAAATATTGCTAAACCTTTTTGGGATAATTTTGGTCAAAATAGTTTTAATCATTCACCTAGAAGACAGAATAATTTTGGTCATAGACATAGAAGAAGAAATTTTGGGAGTTTGGGTCAAAAATTGTGTTTTGTTTGTTATAGTCCTGATCATCTGATTAAGTACTATGACTTTCACTCAGAGTACCTAAGAAAATTTCCAAAGAACAGAAATACCAACCATAGTCCTAGAGAGAATAAACCAGTATGGAATCAGTCAAATAGGGTTAACCATAGCAACTTTTCACAAGACTATAGGTACCCTCACGAGAGAAGACCTTTTTCCAAACCACCAGTACCTTCAAATACTTTTCAAAGAACTCAAGCAGTACCTTCTCAAAGTACTGCTAGATTTTCAAACAATCAAGGTACTGTAAACACTTTTTGGAATGGAAATCCTAGGAGATCAAATTATTATCAATCTAGAAGGCATTACAACTCCAAAAGAGTAGATAGATCAAGGGACTCTACACCAGAAGTTAAAACTCAATGGGTTAAGAAAGAAAGTACTGATGAGGAACAAACAGTACTTTCAACAAGTATTGGTGAAATAGAGATTTTTGATAAAGATGATTTTGTGGTAAAAGAAAAGGAGATTTTTGTTGAAAAAGAAAGTTTTGCTGAAAATCCACCACAAGTTTTAAAACAAAAGATAATGCTTGATTCTGTCTACAAAAACTGTGAAGGATACATACTCAAGGAATTTGAGTATGTTACTCCACAAGGGGAACACAAGTCAGTAATGGCTTGGGTTCCTAAAAGACACTAACTATTTTATCTTTGTGCAGGGCAACCCAGAAGAGGAGCTTAAAGATCATCTAATTGTGGATAGTGGTTGCTCTAGAAGCATGACAGGAGACAAGGAGATTCTGTCAGATTTTAGATCTATTTGTGGAGGAAGAGTTGCATTTAGGAATGATCCTAATGGAGGAAGAATCACTGGAAAAGGAACCATCAAAGCAGGGCGTATAGATTTTGAGAATGTTAGATATGTGAAGGAGCTCAAGTTCAATCTTTTGTCAGTCTCTCAAATCTGTGATAAAAAGCACCATGTGTTATTCACTGACACAGAATGTCTCATCCTTTCCCCTGAATTCAAGCCTGTTGATGATAACTTGGTAGTTCTTAGAGTACCAAGAACCAATGATGTGTACAGTCTGGATATGAAGAGTCTTCACTCTTCTGGGAGAGCCACATGTTTAGTGGCAAAAGCAACATCTGAAGAAGCACATCAGTGGCATAGAAGATTGGGCCATGTCAATTTCAAGAATATCAACAAATTGGTCAAAGGAAATTTAGTTAGAGGTTTACCTTCAATGACTTACAAGAATGATCACTCCTGTTTGACGTGCAAGAAGGGTAAAAAACACAAAGCTTCATGCAAGAAGCTTAAGGAAAGGACTATTAGAGAACCTTTGGAGCTGTTACATATGGATTTGTTTGGAACTGTCTCTGTTGCAAGTCTGAACAAGAAAAAGTACTGCTTGGTTGTGACAGATGATTGCAGTAGATTCAGTTGGGTATTTTTCTTGGGATTTAAAGATGATACTTTTGATGCTATTCATGATCTTATAATAGCACTTGAAAACCAATTGAGACTCAAGGTTAGAGGTATTAGATGTGATAATGGGACTGAATTCAAGAACAAGCTTATGGATGAATTTTGTGCCAACAAAGGGATCAAGAGGGAGTTCAACATTGCAAGAACACCACAGCAGAATGGTGTTGCAGAGAGAAAGAATAGGACTTTGATTGAAGCAGCCAGAACAATGCTTGCAGATTCACAATTACATATTCAATTCTGGGCTAAAGCTGTAAGTACTGCTTGCTACGTGCTTAACAGAGTATCAGTCACCAAACCTCAGATGAAGACATCTTATGAGTTGCTGATGGGAAACAAACCCAACATTCGTTTTATGAAGCCTTTTGGATGCCCTCTAACAATTCTAAATACAATTGATAATCTGGGAAAGTTTGATGGCAAGTCAGAAGAAGGATATTTATTAGGATATTGTACCAACAGCAAAGGATTTAGAGTGTACAATAGAGTCACCAAGAAGGTTCAAGATTGTCTTCATGTTGAATTCTTAGAAGATCAAGAAAATCAGAAGGGTAAAGGTCCTGATTGGATGTTTGATCTTGAGGTTTTGACTCCTTCTATGAACTATGTACCTGTTAGAGAAGAAAATCAACCTGTACACAATGGAGAAGATTTACAGTATGTTGTTCATGGAGTCCATATTAGACCTGATGCTGTTCCTGATGAAGAACCCATACCTGTTGAACCAAAGAAAAGTACTGATGAACCAAAATCATCACTATCTGCTGAGGATCAAGCTATTCAAGAGGAACTTAATCAGATGCTTTTTCAAGATGTAGTAGCACATTCTTATAATGATGATCAAAGAAGAGCTTATGAAGAAGCAAATAAAAAGAACAAGTCTGCAGAGTTCTATCACAGTACTTTGGGTGACAGTACTTTCGATCAAAGTACTGTTGCACCTTTTGACAGCACTTTGGATGATTTGGATGAACCTACCATGCCTGGCTTAGAAGATACTGATGATGAGTTAGATGATGAAGGTATTTTCTCAAATTCCAATGAAGATGCTGATCTCACTAATTTGGGTGATAATTATGAAGTTCCACAGACACCAATCTTAAGAGTTCATAAGAATCATCCTACTGGTCAAATCATTGGACCTTCTACTCATGGAGTGCTCACAAGAACCAAAGCTAAGGGTCTCTCTACTCCTCATAATGCATTACTTAGCTTTGTTTATAAACAAAACAGGTTGAATCACAAGGATCATCAAACATGCCTATTTACTTGCTTCATCTCTCAAGAAGAACCCAAGAATATAGCTCAGGCATTGTCTAAAGAGATTTGGGTTGAAGCTATGCAAGAAGAACTTCTTCAATTCAAACTTCAAGAAGTTTGGGTACTATGTGATCTACCTGATGGAAAGAAGGTCATTGGTACAAGATGTGTGTTCAGAGTCAAGAGAGATGAAAGAGGGAATGTCATCAAGAACAAGGCAAGGTTAGTAGCTCAAGGCTACAGACAAGAAGAAGGAGTAGATTATGATGAAGTATTTGCTCGTGTAGCAAGGATTGAAGCAATTCGAATCTTCCTTGCTTTTGCATCATATATGGGATTTCAGGTTTATCAGATGGATGTCAAGAGTGTCTTTCTCTATGGCACTATTACAGAGGAGGTTTATGTCAAACAGGCTCCTGGTTTTGAAGATCCTGCACATCCAAACAAAGTCTACAAGGTGGTTAAGGCTCTTTATGGCCTTCATCAAGCACCTAGAGCTTGGTATGAGAGGCTCTCTACATTCTTATTGCAACATGGTTACAGGAGGGGAGCCATTGACAAGACTTTGTTTATCAAGAGAGACAAGAAGGATATCATGTTGGTTCAAGTATATGTTGATGATATCATATTTGGAGCTACCAAACAGTCCATGGTTAAGGAGTTTGAGCAGCTGATGCAGAATGAATTTCAAATGAGTTCAATGGGTGAGTTAACATTCTTTTTGGGACTTCAAGTTAAGCAGTCCAAGGAGGGAATTTTCATAAGTCAAGACAAGTATGTAACTGACATACTTAAGAAGTTCAATTTTGATGCTATGAAGTCAGTCACTACACCTATTAAATCTATCAACTCATTGGGCAAGGATGAAGATGGACAACCTGTTGAAGTCAAGTTGTACAGATCCATGATTGGATGTCTTATGTACCTCACTGCATCTAGGCCTGATATTATGTTTGCTGTTTGTCTATGTGCAAGATATCAAGTCTCACCTAAGGTCTCCCATTTGAATGCAGTAAAATGGATTTTTAGTTTTTTGAAACAACAACCTAAGTTGGGGTTGTGGTACCTAAAGGATTCACCTTTTCACTTGGAAGCTTTTTCAGATAGTGATTATGCAGGTGATAATTATGATAGAAGATCAACAACTGGAGGTTGCCAATATCTTGGAAGAAGATTAGTCTCATGGCAATGTAAGAAGCAAACTATTGCAGCAACATCCTCTACTGAAGCAGAATATGTGGCTGCTGCAAGCTGTTGTGGACAAGTTTTGTGGATGCAGAATCAACTCTTGGACTATGGGTTCAACTTCAAGAATACTCCTATCAACATTGATAATGAGAGTACAATTTGCATTGTGAAGAATCCAGTTTATCACTCCAAGACCAAGCACATTCAGATTAGGCATCACTTCATCAGAGATTGTTATGAGCACAGGCTCATTAATGTTGTCAAGGTTCACACGGATGATAATGTAGCTGATTTACTCACCAAAGGCTTTGATGTTTCAAGATTCAATCACTTGGTGGTAAGCATTGGAATGATTAATTACTGAGCTACATTTGAGGGGAGGACTATTTAGTGTAAGTATAGTCCTATGCATTGCTTGAGGGGAGGAAATTCCTGTTTATTTGAAGTGTTTGCTATTGAAAAGAGGAGAATGGGAAAGTACTGCTTTTTGGTTATATGAAAGTACTGCTTTGGAAAGTACTGCACACGTGGAAAGAACTGTTTGTCTTATCAAAGTACTGTTCCAACGGTAATATTGAGGGGTAAACTTCACTAACGGTAACTTTGTTATTAAGGGATGTGATTTTTTAAATCTCACCTATAAATAACTACTCTCCGAATTTCCCTCTCAACTTTATACCTTATAATCTTTTCCATATTTCTCTCTCTTTCACCTATATTTTTCACTCAACCGCGTTCTTAGTTAACAAATCATCAATGGCACATCGAAATACAGTTTTGAAACACAATATGGTGGCGAATTTAGACAAAACTGAAGCTAATGTCATCTTCCATGACATCATTGATTTTCTCACTGGATCGCCGATTAGTTATGCACTTTTAGTGGAACCAGATATCATTGAGCCATGGATTCAACAATTTTGGGCAACTGCTAGGGTTCATTTGGAGAATGATGATTCGTATATTCAAGCTAAAGTTGCTGGGAGGATTGTGAAGGTTACTGAAGCCTCAATTCGTGAAGATTTATAGTTTGATGATGAAGAAGGGGCTGTTCGTTTTGATAAGCAATTGATTTGGGATACATTCAGAGACATTGGGTATGAAGGGTCCTTAACTGAACAAACTTTCAAGAAACCCTTATTTTGTCCACACTGAAAGTATTTAGTTCATGTATTGCTTCATTGTATTAGTGCTAAAAGTACATCATGGGAGCAATTTGGTTCTAACATAGCATCTGCTATAGTGGGATTAGCTACAAATCAAATTTTCAACTTTTCCAGGCTAATCTTAGATGGAATGCTCTCACACATCTCTCATGGATCAAGATGGTTGATGTATCCAAGATTTATTCAAGTGTTCTTGAATAAACAGCTTGCTGACGTACCAAAGCCTACAAGTCTTCTACCTGTTGTGGTGTAACCAACCAAGATTTTCACCTTTATGGCTAGGAAAAGTGATCTATTCACTGGAAGGCACACTCTATTAACCACTTCAATGATGGAGGTTGTTCAAGCAATAAGAGATGAGGCTGCAGAGAGTGATGACAGAGACGGTACTGCTTCAACACAAGGTACTGCTTCTCAAGGTACTGCATCATAGGGTACTGCATCTCAAGGTACTGAAATTCAAGAAGATACTGCAGTTTCACCTCCACCATCTCCACAAGCTTCTGCTCCTGATTCTCAACAAGAAAAACACCCACCATCTTCTCCCAATGATTATACTTCAACAGCTGGGCTTCAAACATCTGGAGGAGATGAGGGAGATAAGGGTAAAGTGCTCAACAATTATGCTTTATCAAGAGAATTGACTAGATTGAAGAAATATTTTGAAGAACATGCTACACAGATTAAGCAGTTGAAGCTTAAGTTTAGAAGACTCAAGAATTTTGTCTGGCCATTGGTTCAACATCATCGTTTATGGGTGAACTCTCAAAGAAAGCAAGGAAGGCCAGTTAGGAAATTTAAAAGGACAACCAAAGGCAAAAAGGTTCAACAACAATCTTCATTCCAATTGGGGAGGAATTTGGAAGATAAGAATTTGAATGAAGAAGTTGATCCTCAAGGTACTGATGTTCAACCTCAAGGTACTGAAGAGCAAGTCAATACTGAAAGTACTGAGGAAGAAAGCACTAGAGTTCAAAGTACTGATGATCAAGGTACTGCTGATCAAAGTACTGCTTTTCAAGGAACCTACAGGCAAGAGTTAATTACACCAAGGGTGTTAGATTTTGAAGAGGAAGCTGGTCCTTCAACTGTTATATATGAAGAGGAAGCTGGTCCTTCAACAGTAATACCAGAAAAGGAAGCTGATACACCCAAACCTATACACACTGCAAGTGATGATGAAACTATTGCTGAGATCTTGCATGATTTGTCAAAACCAAGGGGTGTTAGTATTCCAGGAGTTACAGAAGAATAACCACAAGCTTCTCAACCTTCTATAGATCCAAAAGATAAAGGAAAAGGTAAACTGATTGAAACAAAGAAGAAAAAGAAGCTTACATTGGCAGATATAAGAGCAATTGAAGTTGTTAGGAATAAGGAAGCAGCTAGAAAGGTACAAGCTGAATTGAATGCTGAAGTTGCTAATGAAGAAGCTAAGAATGAAGAAGCAGCTAGGAAGTTACAAGAAGAATTGAATGCTGAAGCTGCTGTACCATTAAAGTCACCTATTCCTATTTCTGCTCTACCAAGAAGACCAAATCATGCTAAAGAAAGAAATGCAATGATGGCTTATTTAAAAAGTCAAGGATATATTGGATTGCAGAAGTTGAATTATGTTGAGATGAAGTTGTTATATGAAGTTGTTAGAGAGGCTTATCAGAAGAATGTTGATAGTATCAAAGATTTTAAAGATGATGATGCTCAGAAAGAAGAAGATAGAAAAGGAAACTTAAAAAGAAAAAGAACAACTAAAGTTGAAGATACACAACCATCAAAGAAGATTGAATTAAGATCTGATACTGATGATGAACTAAGGAATTACTTAAGAGTAGTAGAATTTGAGTATTCTAAAGATGATGCTGAAATGAAGAAGAACAAGTCTCCAATAACTACTTTTGAAGTTGTAGAATCTAAGGGTGGAAATTATCTGATGTTTCATAGAGAAGATGAAAGCTTCATGGTGTTCAATATGCTATGGGATCTATTGCACATAATAGATAGAGTGGATTTATTTCATTTATATCATTTGGTGCGAGAATATTTTGAACACATTCCATCAGAAGGAGTTGGTTTAATCTTACTTGGAGATCTCACAACTATTTAGGAAACTGAAGAATCAAGCACTGTTAAGATTTGGAAAAACCAAGAAGATTGGGAGATTATCAGCTGGAGTTTCTTTGAAAAATCTGGAGTACATGTTCTAGAATTAGAAGATGGGACTATGATTCACATGTTAGCAGACAGAAGATATCCGCTTACATCAGAACTTATGAGGAGAATGCTAGAGCATGGTATGGAGGTTGAAGAAGATAATGAAACTGCTCTTATGGTCATCAAATTGTTTATCAGATGGACTACTATGGCTGATGATGATGAATAACTGGTATGAATCTTTATTGAATAAATTATTTTTGAAATATCAGTACTTTATTCAAAGTACTGCTGATCAAACAGTACTTTCATCAAAGTACTGCTTGCAGCTTTAAACCAGTTAATGATTTTGAAAAGAAAACTTTTGTTAAGTGATAAATATTTTGAAACAAAGGTTAAAAGAAATAAATGGTTTTTGAGATGGTAACAACAATAGGTTATCAATCCACCATGGTTACAAAAGGATTGGCTAATCCATGAGTAAACGGCTCTGGTAAAGATATCTCAAATCCGTTTTATAGTTGACAACTTGCTAATAAGTTGTATGGTAATCAACTCACCATATCAGTTAATGTGAAGAGTTGGCTAGCCCACAAGAAAATGGCTTGTGGTAAAGGCTGTGGAAAAACCATTATATGGTAATTAGTTCACCATGGATGAAAGAACTAACTAGTCCAAAAGGGTACAACTTTTGGTAAAGACAAATCAAATCTGTTGATAGCTGATGATTTGCTAAAAATCATATGGTTATCAATGTACCATGGTCTTACACACCAAAACATTTGGCTACTCCAGAGTTAATGGCTTTGGTAAAGAGACATCAAAATCCATTAAATTTTCAATGATTCACCTCTCACAGGAGTTTACACACCTGGAAGTGATGAGAATAGATTGCAACTTAAACTGAATTAATGTACAAATTGTCATATGTTGCTGTGTTGCTGAAAAGATGGAGCTTGCTGAATGTTGCTGTAAAGAATTATTTCTAAAGAATACTTTGATAATGCTGATATAAGCACATAGAATATAAAGATACAATCTTAAGACAAAGACACAATCTTTCCTTGAAGATGGAGGAGTTAAAGATAAATTTACAAAGGAACTTGAAGTCAAGCAAGTAGAATTCAAGTTAGGGGAGGATTGTTGGGATATGTAAGTGCTGAAGAATGACAAAGTACTGGAAGAAGTCAAAGTACTGCTAAAGAGAAAGTCAAAGTACTGATGTCGAAGTCAAAGTACTGCAAAGCTAAAGAACTGCTATATTCGTTTATGGAAAGCTTTGTTATTCTAGAATATTCTTTGTTTAGATTACTTGTCGTACAATGTTACAAATTGTAAACCGACTAGGGTTATCCTTAAGCCTATAAAAGGATCCCTAGATTGGCATTAGAGTTTACGAGTCTACGAGTTCACAAGTTTACAATACGTATTATTAGAGTTTTAGAGAGCTCGATATTAGTGTTTTAGAGTTGTTTAAAAGTCTGCATAACAAACAGATTTAGAGTTATTAATAAAATCATTGAAAGTTAAAGTTATATTCTTCTTAGCTTTGTTAAGTAAATTCCGCATACTTAATAGAGTTTGCTCAGTGTTTCATTGTTAATAACTTAGAATTAATCCAAGGTTATTAAACCCTTAACAAGCTATTTAAGTTAGTTTGGTTAGAGTACATCGATACAACAAAGTCTACAGTAGATTACGCGTATCTTGGAAAGATATGAGTAAACAAGGTTTGTTACGCATAAGCTTTACTCTTATGAGTAGACCTTACGAGCAACATTCAGCTTAACCCTACGCGTAAGCTTAAAGCTTTTGAACTTATGTTACGCGTAAGAAATTCTTACGCCTAAGATTTGGTCTTACGCTTTAGCTCATGCTTACGCTTAAGCACCTTCTTTACGCATAAGGCCTCATGTTTACGCATAACCTACTGTTCTCTTTGTCTTTGGAATGTTAAGCCTAAGCATACGTGTTAATTGTTACGAATATGTCTATTGTTACGCATAAGCTTACAAATGTTTAAATGTTGTGTGTTTAAGTGAAAATTGGTCTTTAAATCTTCATTATTAACATGTTCACATAGCTTATCACATCAACTTCAAACAATTGGACTAAAGTAACTAAGGACTTGTAACAATCATAAACATGATAACGTCAAACAAGGAATTGGACAATAAATCAATCTAAGTCTAACACATAGTGTTTCCATAAGTTTGTTCTTTTGTCTAATAACTTTCAGATCTCAAAATGGTTGTCAATCAAGAAAGTATCAATGCCCCTAATGAGCTCATAATGGCTTACATCTTTCCAGCCGGTTATGACAAAACTATTAGGAAGAACAATGGCTCACACAGCTAATGTTCAACATAATGAACAGAAAAGTTTTATCCGTTGTTGATTCTCACGAGATATTTTTGGTACTTCACACTGGTTAGATTCATTGGACATACATGGTCTCGCTGTCTCCTTATACATGGTTTCGATGTCTTTAATTCATCATCAACATACATGGTGTATGATTCTGATTCATTGAAAACATCGAGGGGGAGAGAGTGTAGGTGGTGCTTGTTTCCTTGATGTGTGTGCATTTCTTCCTTGATGTGCTTTTGCTCTTTGAGCGAAAACCCTATCTTTTCTTCAATGTCTTCAATCAGGGGGAAGAAATGAGACTATCTGTGGCTCATACGTCTCACTTTGGTGTTATCGTCTCATTGTCACAGGGTTATCGTGTGTGAAGTTACCTAATTATGATGTTATGATGCCTCACACTCGGTCATTTTAATCGAGTAATTGCATATTCACTGTTGATTATTGTTACGATAGACCTCAACAACCAGGGGAAGTAGTTTCACATCATCTCTCGTGGCTTGTCTGGTGTGAAGCATCTACATACGTGAGAAGATCTTGCATGTTCCCTCGAACGGATTTTCCGCATTGTGCACAATTGTGATTACGTAACAAAATAGATTCTCTTGGTGTGGTTTACTACTCATCTACAAATTCCGCTACGTACTGAAAATTTCAAAAGTTAGAGGAAATGTTCTCTACATCAAAGTTTCGAATCTGCTGAAAACGGTTGTTAGTTTGAGGGGGAGCTGATCTAGTAACATCGTCAATTGGGGAGAGGTTAATTTGTTTCATACTTATTACATCTTTTCCCTAAATGGCTTGTGCACATATAACAGTGTACAACCCGTACTTGTCATGAAAGGACCCTGTGGTACGCTTCAGTGCTACAATCCTTATAAAAGGAGCGAAAGCTTCTTACTTTTGAGTAAAACTAATCAAAACTTTCATTTTCAAAGTTTTGCTCAAAAGAACAAGTACTTCCCCTTATGACTTTCAAAACCTCAAAAGTTTATATCACTTTTGAGGGGGAGTATTTGATTAAAAACTTTGTTCACAAATTGTTCTTCGTGGTAATCTTCCCACAAAACTCGAAATGGACATATTCGATATCAAATTTCGTCAAAAATAACATTTATATGCCATTTTTGAGGGGGAGAAAAATTATGTGATAAGAAATATGTTGTGAATTGCAAATGAATCGTCGTACTAAAGACTTAACCAATGAATTGACGAGATCTTAAATGTTAGTAACTCGAAAAGACTTGTCTGGGACGGGTAATAATTTCAAGCTAGTTCGCTAGTGATGTAAACGTGTCTCGCAAAGGACTTGTCCGAGTAGAATGTACCATTCGAGAAACTCTTGGTAGACATGAACTTTGACGGGTTTGACAACCTTTCGAGGTTTGTCCACACCTTCAAGGTAGTTATTAGAGCTAGTTGTCACCTAAAAGCTGACAATGTAACTCTTTAACTATGCAACGTAACCGTGTCTCGCGGGGGATTGTCTATCATGAGTTGATCAATTCAAAAGTGCGCGCTCTTCTCTCACCGTGCAGATTTCTATCAAAATTCTTAAGCACGTGTGGAGGGGGAGTGTTTCTGCATAATCTTAAACTCTCAACAGTGGTATTAAATGCTTTTACTCATAACCACTTTGAGAGATTTTCATGAAAATGGTTTTATGGCAACATAGGTTAGTCATGGAGTTATAAGGTGACTAAGGTTAGGAATAACCGTCCTATGATCCGCCAGAGCCGGAGGGATCTACCCAAGGACACCACCAATAGTTAGAGTTAGAAGTCCTTAGGTATGATTATAAAAAGGAGAATATGAGAATCGGAGAAAGAAGGAGTTGAAGAATTAAAAAGAAAAGTAAAAAAAATGGTGAAAATAGATAGCCCTCCAGATTATGCAACTTAGGGCAGACACCGGGTTCAATTCATATGCTACTGGCTGTCACTTGATGACACCGATATTAAAGATCAAAGTCGTCATGGACCTAGTGACGCATGCACTAAACCTTCTTAGCCACTCAAGTTTCTCTCAACAGAAGCTTGTTTCATTCTCACAGGGAACCCTATGTAAACTATCGGCTTTCTCTTAGAGATTGCTGGTATTGAAGAAGGAGACTCTCTCCCTAGTCTCCGTTCAGGAAAACCAAAGCGCACTATTGAGTCTAGAGCCACGAGATTCATCAAAAGATCTCTTAGGTACACTTGACATTTCATCACTTGTCGTTCAACAATAAGGACGCAAGTGATACATTATCGAGTCCTACACAGATCTTAGCAATCTGTCGAGAACATTTATGAGAGGTTCACTAATATGATCCTCAGTGATTGAATGGAAACTCCTGCCAGGGTCAACATCAAACAGCCCTGACAGCAGGTCACTTCGGTAACTCCCTATGGATTACGCTTAGTGTGTCTAAAACGGTCTACAGTCGTGAGGTGATGCTTCGGTGTACCTCACCGACTCATCTGAATTGTAGGTGTACTGCGGTACATCGCGTTATCTCACTTGTGGGACTCCAGTTCAGGAATAGCCTTTGTGAGAATTAGAGTTGTGTTTTCACATTATGCTGTTAACACTCTCGAAGTTCAAACTTGTAAGCGCTGGATTATTTCTAACCCATGTTTTATGTTTTCTTCTTATGGATGCTTGCGGGTGGAAAAGATCGTGCAGATTCTCCACATGTTCATACCTACAACATCACTAATTGAAGTTCTGTCAAAAGGCAACACAAAGTTAGAATGATTCTTCGTCAAGTCAAAGAATCTACAAAGTTTAAAGACTAAGAGAACTACATCAGTACTGAAATCCAACGTTAAAGAGCGTGTGAGCATGTTGGAGAAAGACGTGGAGACACTGGAGCAATGAAGCGGACCTGATGCAGACAACCACAACATACTATCACTTCCATCACAAAGAACAAAGATCAAAGAACAAAGAAAATGATGACGTCAAAGCAGAATACTTCAATGGAAACTATTTCCCTACACTAGGAAGATTGTTCGAATCAAGACACTTCTTCTCACAAGAAAGAAGAATGTCAGAAGACGTCAAAGCTACTATTACATCAGCACCTACAACGTTTAAATCATCAATCACTAACACTTAGGGGGAGATTGTTGGAATCACTCCTAAACTATAATTCAAGTGTTAGTAATTAATATGTAATAGTTAGCTTAATTATGACTTTTATGTTAGTAATCAAGGCTAGGCTTATGTAGAAAGCCTATGAGCCTATGCCAAAGCCCAATAAGGGTAAGGAAGGGAACTTGCATGTTGCCCTAGTTCCTTCCTATAAATACCCATGTAAACCTTCTATTGAAGGTTGGTTGTTCATTATCATTCAATACTCACGCATATCCTTTCTTTCATTCATACGCGTATGGTTTGATCTTGTTCAACCGATCACTCTCTTATCTCATTTCTTATATTGATGCTTGTGTTACATATATGGTGACCTAACATTTTTTTTTATTTTTTTTTGAGAGAAAGGTTTATGCTTAGGATAAATGTAAATGTAAATGAGAGAAAGGTTTATGCATCATAATTCTTTTTTGTACCTGCATCAACATTAGTGGAAGCACCTGCAATGATAGGCTCATAATTCATAGATTTGGTTAGCATATCAATATTAAATAGCCAATCAGGTCCTTTTGTCTCAACACTAGGAGTCTCTTCACTAAACTTAACATGTAAGTTTTCTTCTACAATCCTAGTCCTCCTATTGTATACTCTAAAAGCTTTGCTATTTGAAGAATAGCCAAAAAGTATCCATCATCTGCTTTTTCTTGAAACTTGCCTAGGTAGTCTATGGTATTCAAGATAGTAACAGGACACCTAAAAGGTTTTAGGAATGCTATCATAGGCTTCCTATCATGTAATAGCTCATAGGGGGTCTTGTTATGAGGCTTCACTACCTTGCTTCTATTCTGCACATAACATGCAGTGCCTACAGCTTCAGCCCAAAAGGTAGTTGGTAACTTAGATTCTGACAACATTGTTCTAGCAGCCTTAATTATTGTTCTATTTTTCTTTCAGCTACACCATTCTGTTGTGGTGTCCTAGCAACACTAAACTGTCTTTCTATACCCTTAGCCACACAGAACTGATTCATCACATCATTCTTAAACTCAGTTCCATTATCACTTCTGATTACTTAGACTTTATGGTTTACTTGATTTTCTATCCTAGTAATGAAACTCTTGAGGATCTCACTAGTTTCACTCTTAGCACCTAAAAAGTATACCCAAGAAAATCTACTATAATCATCAGTAATAACTAGGCAGTACTGTTTATGGTTCAAACTTTAAACAAAGGTAGGGCCAAATAAGTCCATATGAAGCATAAATAGTGGTTGTGTAATGGTGTTTACAGTTTTGGTCTTACAAGAAGCTCTATGTTGTTTTCCTTTCTGACAAGCCACACAAAGTTCTTTACACTCAAAAACCTTAGAAGGTAACCCTCTCACTAAATTGCCCTTTACCAGTTTATTGATTGTTTTGAAATTAAGGTGACCTAGCCTTCTATGCCATAATTTTGACTCATCAATTGATGCCTTAGCAAACAAACAAGTTAAGGACCTATTAGGAATTACATTTTTCATGTTAAAGTAATATATGTTTTCTTTCCTAGGTACCCTTAACTGCACAAATTTCTCATCAGGTATTTTAAAATCAGGTGACAACACCACAAACTCAGTTTCCCCAAAAAGCACCCAGTTTTTCTTATCACACATTTGAGAAACACTGAATAGTTTATACTTAAGTCCCTGTACCAAATAAACTTTCTCAAAATCCAGCTTTCCAGTTCTGATAGTTCCTCTGCCAACAATCTTTCCTCTATTTGGATCATTCCCAAAAGCCACATGTCCTCCATCATAAGCTTCAAAATCATCAAGGTTGCTCCCATCCCATGTCATGTGCCCAGAGCAACCACTATCAAAAATTCCTTTGTCTTGTAGTTCATCTTGTAGATTGCCCTGCACATGAGATTAAACAAGTTAGTTCCTTTTGTGGACCCAAGCCAATACTGACTTGGGTCTGCCCTGTACATCAACATAATCGAATTTCTTTAGGTCCATTGATGCACAACTGGCATTATGTAAAACCTTGGTCTTAGGCTTCCATTGCCAGCTAGCTGGGGCCTTAACAGCATAAAAATGGTTTCCAACCACTGTGTCAGTTATCACCTTTGGAATAGTTAGAACTTATTTTGTATCAGTAGTGATATTCTGCTTAGCAGTGAAAAGATTTTGCTTAGCAGTGTTTACATTTTGCTTAACAGTGGTTGGAACCCATTTGGGTGCAGCAGTGATTATAGATTTTGTTTTACCATTCCTCATTAGCACTGCTCTGGGAACCATATTTTTGTTAGGATGAGGGATTGTTTTCTTTGAAAAGTTTTGATGATTTACCCTCCTCCAATGGTTCCAAACTTGTGGTTGGTTTTTATAACAATTTCTCTGTAGATGCTCAAAACTACCACATTTAAAACAAGCCTTCTTAACACATTAAAACTCATCTCCTAATCTGTTTGAAATTAGGCCATTGAAGTTTCTCTGATTTCCCCTAGGTATGTATCTTTTCATCTGTTCCCTAGGTATCTCATTATAGTCTACCACTTTCCTAGAAATTGGTGCTCCAAATCTAGGCATAAGGTTGGCGTGTTTAGAATCAACAGGCTTAACATTTTCTAACTTCTCAGACTGTGTTGATTCAGACCTACCTTCCTCATAATCTGATTCCCAATCTTTAATAATTGGACCATCAGATGATTTATCAGAACCTGTCTTAGGTGATTCAGTCTTGCTAATCTCTCCTACAGGTTTGTTGAAACTGAATTCACTACTAAATGACAGTTCCTTAGTTGGTGGAGCATGTTTCATAAGAGAATGTGGTGGCATATTGTTGTAACCTAGGCCAGTACCATCTTTGAACAATTTTTGTCCAATAGGCTTATTTACTAGATCAGAAGGATATTGTGTTTTAGCAACCCTAACAACATGTTTTTCTTTTTCTACTATAGCTTCTTGTTTTACATTCTCTGCTTCTTCTAGTTTCTGTTTAAGCACTTTAATTTCTCTGTCCTTAAGATCAATTTCACCACCTAGTATATTAATCTTATCTACATACTCAAACTCACATTTAATACAGAAATTAAGTTTCTCTTCAACACTCTCAAGACCAACTTTATATCCTAAGTTATCTAGTGAAAGTCTTTCTATCTCTTTTCTCAGACTCTCATTAATTGCTTTAAGAGATTCTAAGTTATCTTGACATGATTTAAAAGAGCAAGTAGAATTTTTAGAATCATTAGATACCTCATAATCTGAACCAAAAGATGAAGCATAGGCCATAAGAGCAAAGTTATGCTCTTTTGAAGCTTCACTAGCAAGAAAAGCTGCATTAGGACCTTCTTCAATCTGATCACTCCAGTCATAATCACCAATACCATCTTGAGCAACCAATGCTGAAGAAGAAACATGCTCTTCAGTGGCCTTCTTGATGCCTTCAATCCTCTTAGGAGCTCGACATTCCCTAGAAAAGTGACCCTTCTTCTTGCAGTTAAAGCACTCCATCTTGCTTTTGTCAAATCCAGCTCTTCTTTGTCCATCATATTTGACCTGTCTACCAGTCCTCCTCAAGAACTTCCTAGCTTGCAGTGTTAACATTGCCATTTGCCACTGAAGATTGATTTCATCAAGATCATCATGATCAATTTGATCCAGATCCTGATTTAGTACAGTAACACTGGTTGTAAGATCAGCTAGGAAAGCACAGATGGCACCATCACTAACACTATCACTAACAGTATTAGCAATAGCAGTGGATACTTCATAAGCAGCAGTGGAAACATCCTGAGAATTCCTATGCCCTGTAGACACAAAAGCAATGTTTTGTGTTGATGAGGATGAGTCAGCTATGTTCTTTTCAAACTCATAAACTTTCAGGTTGTTGTAGAGATTGTCTAGAGTCATCTTTGTTCCTCCACACAACAGTATGCACAGCCCATTCAGGTGACAAACTTCTGATGAATTTGAGATTTATATCTTCTTGAGCAACTTTGTAGTCCACCAATTTCAGTTTACTGATTAGTTTCTGCAGTCTATTATAAGTGCCATCAAGTTTTTCTCCACTGAGAGCAGTGAAGTTTTCAAGCTGATGCTTGAGCATGTTTTTCCTGGATTTCTTGGTAGCTTCATTACCAGCAAATCTTGTTTCAATGGCATCCATTAATTCCTTTGCTGTCTCATACTGCTCAAAGTCCAATGCATACTCATTAGGTATTCCCATACTGAGAATACTATGAGCTTTAATTTCCAGCTTCCTTTTAGCCTTGTCAACCTCACTAACAATGGTTATTTCCTTACCATCATCACCCTTCTTAGGAAGAGTATCACCATTTGTCACACCCCCAATTTACCTGTTTTGCAGCGGAATGGAATTCCTGGGGATAGACTGTCATAGCACCACAATCACAGTTATATTGAACGACCTAAAGTGTCGTTTAAAAACACATCGTTTGATATTTAATAAAAGCGTTCAGAGTTACAACATAGGTCCCAAAAGTTTACAAAGTTTGCGGAAATATAAATATATTACAAGTCCAAACGATGGTTTTGAAAGAAAGTGCCATAATGTACAATGATATAAGTCGACGCCGCGACTCAAAAGGTTCCTTAACCATGCCATGATGAGTATGCCTTAGTTACCTGAAAATACATTGCTAAAACGGTCAACAATAATGTTGGTGAGAAATCATAGGTTTATGTAAATGTTTTATACGACTACGCAAGTATAGACCAGGTATGACAATCATGTCACAGAAAAATGTTACAATTGCTATAAGTCCATGACACCGAAACTAGACTGTTCATAATGTAGGCCCCAACAGAGTGTTTGCCAGACAACTCAATAATGTTATTAAATGAAATGCATCCGTATGACTAGTTGGGATTCACCAACCCGGATGGAGGCGTCACCCTCGATAGATCTATCCACTCACCCTCGCTTCTAAGATTAACGGTTCATGTTCAGGAAATGGGGACTTTCAATTGGCATGTGGTAACTTAAGCAATGTAAATGAATTTAACATACTTGGTAACGTAATAAAAATGTTGTGCAATGTATTCTCCCCCGTAGGTTTGAAAATAATTATAAACATGTAAGACGGGGCTATGAAAACTCACTTGATAAACTGGTATGATGACAAGAGTGAGTACACTGAGGTATAGCGTGATACCTTAATCTGGACCTATTACGAATGATATGATATGTAATGAGTTATGATGTAATGTTATGCATGCATTTCGTATGTTATTTATACCATTTGTGAGTTTTGAAAATAATACTTATCGTCGAAAAATACTCTTTTGACGTCTTGACCATTCTTAAATTACTTTACAAGTATTTACGTCAAAATGTCATCCTACAATAGTTTATTAATGATTTATTGTGAAATCTTAACTTTTCGTCGTAAAATAATGTCGTCGGAAATTTCATGAAAGTGACAAAAATGGCTTCGAAAAGCTAGTCGTAAAATGGTGTACGTTGAATGTTAGGAAACGAACTCGACGGTTTTGGAAAGCTTGTATCAAAATCTAAAAGTTTTAGTACATGAGTTTTCGTCATAGAGGTCTTGAATATAAAGATAATAGAGGTTAAATATGGTGATTTTGTCCAAAATGTTGTGTAAAAAGTGAGTTTCGGCAAAGTTTAAGCAACCGTAAATAATTTAGTACAACTCCGCTATTCAAACGGTTAGTCATTTTGAAAAGTATGCTTGGTGATCTCGATTTTATTAGAAGACATCTCGTTACAAAGAGTTCTACGTCATAGTTAAAAATAGCCTTCAACATGGTCGTTTTGTTTACCGTAACACTTGTCTCGTAAAAATAATATAGTTTTTCTAAAAATAAAGTTACGGCAATTCTATGAAAACGTGTATATTTTAGTCGTTACAAATCCGTTTTCTATGTATTATACGTCCTTAGCTTCGTATCAAAGTATACTAATATATTTTTGATAAGTCGAAATAATTTATGAAGCTTAAGACTCGTTTTCGACTCGAATAAAACAATAATAGTGTGCTGAAATTTTCAGAAAATATATATTTCGTCGTCAAACTTGAAAAATTCATAACTTCTTCGTTATAACTCCGTTTTAATCCGTTCAAGCGGCCACGGATTCGTTTTAAAGTATATTTCCTAATTATCTAGGCCAAAACTCATGTCTACTGTCGGATTTTCCAGAAAAACAAAATAAGATCAGACCACTTTTTATACTTGTCGAAAATAGTTTTTCTCGTACTAAACCTATTCCAATCCCTTCAAATCAACTCCAAAGCTATACTAATCCTACCATACACCTTCTTAGGGTGTCATGGGTTCCTAAACATCATCAAGACCAATATATAACAAGGGATAAATTATAGGATGACCTTTATATATATAACTCTTAAAATCAATGTAAAAATGGTATAAATATACACAAGTCTTGCATGCTTGCTAAGAAAATGATGAAATACTTATGAAATGAAAATGAAAGATATAAAATGAAAGTGATATGCTTACAAGCTACTATGATGAGGTGATTAGAACAAGGATTAACCTAAACACCCTAGGTTTTTATTTCAAAACCTTAATAAGAGTGTAATCTAGATTGTGTTAACTTGATCTTGAAAATTTTGGATTTCCTTCTACCCTTATGCTTGGCCGGTTCTT
This sequence comes from Chrysanthemum seticuspe, assembly GCA_019973895.1. Lineage (NCBI taxonomy): Eukaryota > Viridiplantae > Streptophyta > Magnoliopsida > Asterales > Asteraceae > Chrysanthemum > Chrysanthemum seticuspe. The sequence continues at coordinate 147,448,642 of BPTQ01000008.1, read as the reverse complement.
GGAAGAGAAAAGAGAGAGATATCTTTGAATGTGTGTGAAAATTATTGAGGTGAAGTGAATGTGTAAGAGAGTTTGGAGTATAAATCTAGATATGTAAGAAAATATTCACCAAACCAAGACTTCCCCCCCCTCATGGCCGGTTTTTGGGGGATATTGTTTCCCAAATATATTTTTTTTTATAAAATGTATTATGTATATAATGTGTAAGTAAAATGTAGTTAAGTATAAGTTTGTTGTAACTTGTGTATACATTTGTGCAATAGGATAGTTTTAGCTAATAAATTTTAATTGGTCAAAGTAAAATATATTGAGTCATAAAAATTGTAAAAATATATTTCTTGCATAATTTGAGTGATATAATAATTATCGTGTAGTTTTTAAGAAAACCGTCGTAATAATGTAGATTAAACAATTTTTATACGAAATAAATTTAAAACATTGGGTAAACTCAAAATATTATAGTTACAAACTAAAAGTGAGTATAAAAATATGTCGGAATCATTTTTAGAAGTAACGGATTAAATGTTCAAAATAATAACTCACGCGATAACGTTTATTTAATATAAAATTTACGCGTTTAATGTGAAATGCAAAGTCATGAATGAACTAATATGATGCAAATGATGCTAATGAAATGTAGACTAAACTTAGTCCATATGAAATGTTCGTGATGATATGATCATGAATTCGCCGCTAAACCATTAAGGTTACGCGAATTTGGAACACGCAAATCTAGTTTACGATAAATGTTGAAATTGTGAAGCATGAATTGTTTTGAGAAATGACCTGGAAGTACGGGTTGTCACATTCGCCCATCCAAAAAGGAATTCAGTCCCTGAATTCAATCGTTGTTAGGTCTAACGGTGTTGTCGGTGAAAAGATGAGGATACTTGAGGCGCATCTGGTCTTCCCGTTCCCAAGTAAACTCAGGACCTCTTCGAGAATTCCAGCGAACCTTCACGATAGGAATACGACTCTGTTTCAACTGCTTGACCTCGCGGTCCATGATTTCTACAGGTTCCTCCACAAAATTGAGTTTATCGTCTAGTTGAACTTCATCCAATGGAATAACGAGTGATTCATCCGATAGACATTTCTTCAGGTTTGAAACGTGAAACGTGTTGTGTACATGACTAAGTTCTGACAGAATATCAAGTCGATAAGCTACCGGACCGACTCTGCTCAAAATCTTGAATGGTCCAATGTACCTCAGGTTCAACTTCCCGCGTTTTCCAAATCGTACCACGCCTTTCCAAGGCGATACTTTCAACATAACTTTGTCACCCACTTGAAATTCTAATGCTTTGCGTCTAACATCTGCGTAACTTTTCTGTCGGCTTCTGGCAGTTCTGAGTCTATCTCGAATTTTTGAGTTTGTGATGAATATCGAGGAAAGAAGACATGGAGAAGTGTCGTTACGGTTGTCGATGATCGAGAGCGTACAAAACATCGTAGTAGAGAAAAAATATTGGATGAGTATCTCCGATGAGTAACACTTTGACTTTGAAATATGTGAAGATTTTGCTTGCACTAAGATTTATAATTAACTGCTCCCAACATAACATGATCCCTCCAGAATTAGACATAGTTAGCTAGGCTATGTATAATTAAGGAACGATGATGTGACGTTCGGTTTAGTTGTTATAACTCTCGATGTTTACAACGATTTAATCTGTGTCGATAAAATGATAGTTAAAGTAAAAGGAATTAAAATCCTCGTGAGTAATAACAAATCGGAAAGAAAATAAAGTACGATAGATGAGAATATTTTACAACGAGTGGTTTATCAAAAGTAGTACATCTTAAGTTATAAAGATTCGGATACGATGGAAAACATAAACTTAGTACAACATAGTACATAAAGAAAAATAAGACTGTTAGTTTCCGAACTTCTTCAGTCTTCCGCGTTGTTGAAATCCTGTTGAGCTTTGCCTCCTTCTAACATGTATGCATTCCCATGAGCACCTTCAACTTGTTGATCTTGGTTTTGGGGACATTGGCTCCGATAGTGTCCTTGCTCCCCACATTCGAAACATGTAATTATAGTTTTACCTCTACAATCCCTGGCGAGGTGTCCTAACTTTTGGCACTTGCGGCACTTGGCAGGGCAAAGACCTGAGTGATGAAACTTACATCTATTACATAGTGGTTGAGTTCCAACATATCCTTTTCCTTTGCAGTCCTTAGCAAGGTGTCCCACTTTTTGACAGATAAAGCATATACCACATGGACCATCATGATGTAGCGTGCATTGATGACATCGTGGTAAGTTTCCAGTATAAGTTCTTTCCTTTGTTGGTGCAGCAACATAAACCCTGGCGGCTTCTTGTCTTCTATTCTGTTGTTGATGGTGGTTAGTATTACTGTTTTGATTGTTGTTTTTATAACCTCCTTGGTCGTTTTCCCATTTCCTTTTGTTGTTGTTGGTTTGATTGTTGTCGTTGTTGTTGTTATTGTTATTGTCGATAATGTTTTCCCTCTTCACAACTTGAGCCATGAGTATTTGAGTCAGACGGGTAGATTCTTCAATTGTTTGTGGATCGAAAGAAGTTACATCTCCTTGGATATTTTGTGAAAGTCCTCCAATGAAATTTTCCAATAGTTTCTCATTGTCCGAAACCATAGCTGGACAAAGAACAGTCAACTCTTGAAACCTTTTGATGTAAGCAAGTCTCGCAGTTTCAGCAGCAGTTGCGGCCTCGGTAATAGCAGCTACTGTTGCTCGTTCTTTCCTTAGTGCCTCGGCTATACTATCATCTACATACCTTTGGATAGCAGCTGGTGTCATTTCTAGTGCAGCTTTCTTCGGCGCCATAACTCTTCAAAATAAAAGGAAAATGAGACGTAGTCAAATCCTATGTTAAGAATAAGCGCTCTAAAGAGAAGTGATAGAAGGTGATAAGTTTGGGATTATGTTTCAAAATGATCGACGGGTTCCCAACAGATGGGTTATGAGATGTCGTAAGTGCTTCAAATGTATAATGGTTTAGTGACTTAATGTGTGAATAACATGTAACTCGACATGTTAGTGGTGAAACAAAGGAGTGAGAGTGACTTCGCCCTACTTAAAGGTTTATCTCGGCATTCGACGTTATCGGTGATGAATCAGTTGATATAAAAATTGTGATAGGGAATGACAAGGAATTCTCCACATTAGAGTATGAGGAAATGATAATGGGATGAGTATTTAAAGGCATCCGTGTGACAATCGATATGAAATGAAAGTAAATAACTCGAAAAATGTACGTATAACCCGCATGTAAAGTGAACATGCACTTATGATGAAATGATGAGATGCTATGATAATGTAGTTATAGTCTAGGGTCAATGATGCAACCTAGTTCTCTATAACTGAAGCTCTGATGCCAATCTGTCACACCCCCAATTTACCTGTTTTGCAGCGGAATGGAATTCCTGGGGATAGACTGTCATAGCACCACAATCACAGTTATATTGAACGACCTAAAGTGTCGTTTAAAAACACATCGTTTGATATTTAATAAAAGCGTTCAGAGTTACAACATAGGTCCCAAAAGTTTACAAAGTTTGCGGAAATATAAATATATTACAAGTCCAAACGATGGTTTTGAAAGAAAGTGCCATAATGTACAATGATATAAGTCGACGCCGCGACTCAAAAGGTTCCTTAACCATGCCATGATGAGTATGCCTTAGTTACCTGAAAATACATTGCTAAAACGGTCAACAATAATGTTGGTGAGAAATCATAGGTTTATGTAAATGTTTTATACGACTACGCAAGTATAGACCAGGTATGACAATCATGTCACAGAAAAATGTTACAATTGCTATAAGTCCATGACACCGAAACTAGACTGTTCATAATGTAGGCCCCAACAGAGTGTTTGCCAGACAACTCAATAATGTTATTAAATGAAATGCATCCGTATGACTAGTTGGGATTCACCAACCCGGATGGAGGCGTCACCCTCGATAGATCTATCCACTCACCCTCGCTTCTAAGATTAACGGTTCATGTTCAGGAAATGGGGACTTTCAATTGGCATGTGGTAACTTAAGCAATGTAAATGAATTTAACATACTTGGTAACGTAATAAAAATGTTGTGCAATGTATTCTCCCCCGTAGGTTTGAAAATAATTATAAACATGTAAGACGGGGCTATGAAAACTCACTTGATAAACTGGTATAATGACAAGAGTGAGTACACTGAGGTATAGCGTGATACCTTAATCTGGACCTATTACGAATGATATGATATGTAATGAGTTATGATGTAATGTTATGCATGCATTTCGTATGTTATTTATACCATTTGTGAGTTTTGAAAATAATACTTATCGTCGAAAAATACTCTTTTGACGTCTTGACCATTCTTAAATTACTTTACAAGTATTTACGTCAAAATGTCATCCTACAATAGTTTATTAATGATTTATTGTGAAATCTTAACTTTTCGTCGTAAAATAATGTCGTCGGAAATTTCATGAAAGTGACAAAAATGGCTTCGAAAAGCTAGTCGTAAAATGGTGTACGTTGAACGTTAGGAAACGAACTCGACGGTTTTGGAAAGCTTGTATCAAAATCTAAAAGTTTTAGTACATGAGTTTTCGTCATAGAGGTCTTGAATATAAAGATAATAGAAGTTAAATATGGTGATTTTGTCCAAAATGTTGTGTAAAAAGTGAGTTTCGGCAAAGTTTAAGCAACCGTAAATAATTTATTACAACTCCGCTATTCAAACGGTTAGTCATTTTGAAAAGTATGCTTGGTGATCTCGATTTTATTAGAAGACATCTCGTTACAAAGAGTTCTACGTCATAGTTAAAAATAGCCTTCAACATGGTCGTTTTGTTTACCGTAACACTTGTCTCGTAAAAATAATATAGTTTTTCTAAAAATAAAGTTACGGCAATTTTATGAAAACGTGTATATTTTAGTCGTTACAAATCCGTTTTCTATGTATTATACGTCCTTAGCTTCGTATCAAAGTATACTAATATATTTTTGATAAGTCGAAATAATTTATGAAGCTTAAGACTCGTTTTTGACTCAAATAAAACAATAATAGTGTGCTGAAATTTTCAGAAAATATATATTTCGTCGTCAAACTTGAAAAATTCATAACTTCTTCGTTATAACTCCGTTTTAATCCGTTCAAGCGGCCACGGATTCGTTTTAAAGTATATTTTCTAATTATCTAGGCCAAAAACTCATGTCTACTGTCGGATTTTCCAGAAAAACAAAATAAGATCAGACCACTTTTTATACTTGTCGAAAATAGTTTTTCTCGTACTAAACCTATTCCAATCCCTTCAAATCAACTCCAAAGCTATACTAATCCTACCATACACCTTCTTAGGGTGTCATGGGTTCCTAAACATCATCAAGACCAATATATAACAAGGGATAAATTATAGGATGACCTTTATATATATAACTCTTAAAATCAATGTAAAAATGGTATAAATATACACAAGTCTTGCATGCTTGCTAAGAAAATGATGAAATACTTATGAAATGAAAATGAAATATATAAAATGAAAGTGATATGCTTACAAGCTACTATGATGAGGTGATTAGAACAAGGATTAACCTAAACACCTTAGGTTTTTATTTCAAAACCTTAATAAGAGTGTAATCTAGATTGTGTTAACTTGATCTTGAAAATTTTGGATTTCCTTCTACCCTTATGCTTGGCCGGTTCTTGGAAGAGAAAAGAGAGAGATATCTTTGATGGTGTGTGAAAATTATTGAGGTGAAGTGAATGTGTAAGAGAGTTTGGAGTATAAATCTAGATATGTAAGAAAATATTCACCAAACCAAGACTTCCCCCCCTCATGGCCGGTTTTTGGGGGATATTGTTTCCCAAATATATTTTTTTTATATAAAATGTATTATGTATATAATGTGTAAGTAAAATGTAGTTAAGTATAAGTTTGTTGTAACTTGTGTATACATTTGTGCAATAGGATAGTTTTAGCTAATAAATTTTAATTGGTCAAAGTAAAATATATTGAGTCATAAAAATTGTAAAAATATATTTCTTGCATAATTTGAGTGATATAATAATTATCGTGTAGTTTTTAAGAAAACCGTCGTAATAATGTAGATTAAACAATTTTTATACGAAATAAATTTAAAACATTGGGTAAACTCAAAATATTATAGTTACAAACTAAAAGTGAGTATAAAAATATGTCGGAATCATTTTTAGAAGTAACGGATTAAATGTTCAAAATAATAACTCACGCGATAACGTTTATTTAATATAAAATTTACGCGTTTAATGTGAAATGCAAAGTCATGAATGAACTAATATGATGCAAATGATGCTAATGAAATGTAGACTAAACTTAGTCCATATGAAATGTTCGTGATGATATGATCATGAATTCGCCGCTAAACCATTAAGGTTACGCGAATTTGGAACACGCAAATCTAGTTTACGATAAATGTTGAAATTGTGAAGCATGAATTGTTTTGAGAAATGACCTGGAAGTACGGGTTGTCACACCATTCTCAACAACATCCCAGATGGTGTAATCAATCATACGAATGTATTGCCTCATTCGCATTCTCCATACCTGATACTCACCTTGCTTGAGCATGGGCACCTTTGATGCAGTAACCATGTGAGTTTCGTCAGACATCTTAACTTTCTTGAATTAAGCTTAACTAGACTTCTTCTTGGTTTCAGTTTCTAGATCACAAGCTCTGATACCACTTGTTGATCTCAGTTGAGCAAACGATCCTTATAGAAACTGACTTAATAATTACTTATTAAATATCACGCGAAATATAATATTTAATCTTAAGAAGAAGAACAGTAATAAAACTTAAACACCTCAATTATATTAATAACAAATACTCTAACCAGTATTAGGGTTTTACAACCTTGAAGTGTATCAACCTTAGATATAGAAAAACACACATATATCTAATCTAACCTAGGACCTCCTTTTATAGGCTAAGGAGTCCTTTACAATATACAATACGTATTCTACAAGATAAATATCCTTTCCATACTTATCTAATACAAAACATTAAACCGACTTACTAACTAGCAGTGGTTACAATTATACTATCCGTGGTTCCACACTTCTACTAGCCGTGGTTTAACTCTGCAGTGGTTATCATTGAACTACCCGTGTGTTAGGATTTAGAAAATCCAGTTATTAAAATGTCGGTCACCTCAAGTATATGTAATCGTTAGAAAGCTCGTAGTCGTAGTTATTTAATGATAGTTAGTAATTATTTAAGTATCACCGTGGAGGACGGACGGGTCTTTACCCACTGTATGCCTGATCCACAGCCTGTAGGTGGCGTTTTATGTAAGGTACTATAAATACCCTTTACCTCCTAAGGTAGAGGGTTGAAGCTTATAATAAAACTTTTCTTTCTCTTTCTAAGTTCCCTAAACCTCTAAACTTTCTCTCTCTAAAACCTTAAGTGTACGCCCCATATTAGTCATGGTTTGATGTGTTTGTGAAATCTAATATGTTACAAATGGTATCAAGAGCCATGGTTTGATCATCTCTCTTACATGTTCTTGGATTTCTAGTGGTTTTATATGGTTTTGGGGTTGAAAAAGTTTAGTGGTATTTGCATCATTTGGACCATTTCTAGTGTTAAAGTTTGAATTTTGATTGTACTTTTGTGTTTAGAATCATTATAAGTGCTTAGGTTTTGATTTTGAAGGTTTGAATCAGTGTGGTTGGGTTAGTTTTTGGATTGAAAAGTGTTGCTTTTGAATATTTCTATCTAGCGACTTGTGTCTCGGACTTGAGTTCTTCGTAGCGACTTGTCTCTACGTTTTCAGCGACTTGTCTTTGTTGTGGGAAGCGATTTGTGCATAGATTTCTTCGTAGCGACTTGTCTCTACGTTCTTCAGTGACTTGACTTTGTTGTGGGAAGCGACTTGTGCTCTAGCGACTTGTCTTTTGAGAAAAAGCGACAAATAGTACAAAGTAGTGGTCGTACTGTTTTGTCTAGCGATTTGTCCCTAGCGACTTGTCCATCTAGCGACTTGTTATTCTAGCAACTTCTGTGTCTAGCGATTTGTCACTAGCGATTTGTCTTCATAGCGACTTGTTCCTCTAGCGAGTTGTCACTCTAGCAACTTGTGAGCCTAGCGACTTGTCCATTGAAGCGACTTGTCACTCTAGAGACTTGTCTCTCTAGCGATTTGTCCCTCCAGCGACTTGGCTTTCTAGCGACTTGTCTCTCTAGCGATTTGTCCCTCCAGCGACTTGGCTTTCTAGCAACTTGTCACTCTAGCGACTTGTCATCAAAGCGATTTGTCAAGGACTGAGATTTGTCTATTCCTGCGATTTGTCTCTAAATCTAACATACAAAACCCATGTTCGATCCGCGGAACAGGGGGTATATATAAAGAATTAGGGAATATCACAAACTCAACCATAACACCATATATATCTTTCACCACCAAATCATCTCCTAGTTCCCTTACTACATCCTATTTCTCACTCTCTTACGGTTTGGTCTTGATTTTAGTAAAATCCCGTGAAAGATTCAATTTCTCAGTTTAAATCTGTTGGAATCGCTCCTAACTCGTAAATGGAACGACATTGACGGGATTACTATTTCTATCTTTGTTACCTCAAACACATGGGCTTGTTATGTCAATTACCCATAGATGTATGTGTTTGGGTATATAAACCCCTCCATACTTCCATGGAGGGGTGAGATCTCTTTGTGTATTTTTCAACTTTCCTATCAATAAACACATAGTATTTCCCTTCTCTCTCTAGCTTCTCTCTCTAACTTGAAGATGGGTTTCTTCCATCTTCCAAGACCTCCCGATTCACCAAATCTTCCATAGAAACGATCATAACATTGGTATCAGAGAGCCTGGTCGGTTTGTTATTTATGGTTGATTTTAGTGGTGTTATCTTGTCAAATTTATAACTTTTTTTTGAAACTGTTTTGGACATAATCTTTAACAGTTTTTATTATATTGTCTTAACAGTTTTTTTATAAAAGTTCATGTATTCTTTTGGTTCAAAGAGTGTTGTGGTTTATTACTGTTTGCAAGTATCTGTTTTGTGTCCATCACTGTCCAATCAGTTTTTGTCACAAATATCACTTATCAATACTTTTTTGTACCATCCGTGAAAATATTTAATGGTCAACTGGTCAGGTTCTTGGTCAATATGGTCTATATACCTGGTCAAATGGGTTAAAAGGATGTTTGAATGATACTTTTTCTGGGTTTTATATAAACTGGTCAGAATCTTTGGTCGGAAAAGGGACGCCGGAAAAAGTCAAAGAGTCAAAACCCTCGTTTTTTTCGCATAAGGATTTTTATGCGTATGGAATACGCGTAAAAACAAGGCTACGCATAAGCTTTTACGCTTAAGCTTCTACAGAAAGTTACGAGTAGCTGTGAAGTTACGCGTAAGAAATTGTTACGCCTATGCTTCTACGCATAAGCTCTTGGCTTACGCCTAAGATAGCCTACGCATAAGCTGCGTTTACGCATAAGACCTTGGTTACGCATAAGAAGATGTTTATGCGTAAAGCACGTTCACGCATAAGGGTGCATATGGCTGTTTACGCGTAAAGTAACCAGAAATCAAGATGAAGTAGAAGACTTTGACCACAAACAATACCAAACATGACTCGACCTAAGCCCTTTTATCATCAAAAGTCCAAACTTATATGAAAATACAAACAACACTCGACAGATATGATGACCTCAAAGACACAGCCACGTCAACAATTTCACAATAAAATCCAACACCATCTTATCCCTTTCACCTCATTGTACAACCCATCTCCACCAAGACTCGATTAAAATAAAAGGAAAATAAAACAAGTATTGATCTCAGTCGTTTTCTCCTTTGTTTGGTATTCAAATATTCAATACAATCATTAATAAAAAGGAGATAACTCATCACTGATCTTGACTCATTCACGAAAAAAAAATCTTAGATCTCAGTTTGTTCACTTGTGGTTACCATCTTTAAAAGAAAAAAAAAAAAAAAAAAAAAAAGGGCAACATGATCGATAACAACATATGTCGAACCTACCTTAGATCTATCAAGATCTTGAAGCCTTCAAACGTATCAACAGGTTCTTGTTCGTGGGAGATCATGGGTGCTCAATGGTTTACTGAAATGATTTGTGTTAAGGGTTTGAATGTGTGATATACGACACAGTGATATGAGAAGTTGAGGGTGGATTTTATTGCTGCGTTTTTTTTTATTAATGGGGATTAGGGTTAAAATTAACTTATCACATCTCTTAAATACCCGAATATTAGGGTTAGTATTGGATTTGGATGGGCCTTGTGTTAAACGTGGGCTTGTGTGCATAATCGGATATGGGGCTTTTGGATCGAATATTCCAACTTTTGGAGTTGGTCTGCTATGAGTTAATTGGAACGGGTTGTTCATGATTGTGGGCTCATAGTATATTTGATCTAACATAATGAATATGCTACTCAAACTTGTCATCCGAATTTTTTTTGGACACAAAATTTTGGATACAAATTTTTTTGTAGTACTTCAAAGTTCGTATTTGTCACACCCTCGCCAGAGGCGGAAACACGAGGTGTAACGGAAAGGAACATAAGCACAAGATAATAGAACATACCAACGTTAAGATTTAAAAGAAAGAGTACACCATTACAATACCAGTTTAGCCGACATCGGCAAATATATTACAAAGTTTAGATTCCAAAATATTTCGTTCTATTACATAACGATTTGTAGTGACAAGTGAAAACTTCATTATGCAAGACCCGGTAGAAAAACTTACTAACGATCACCTGAAATGCATGAGAGAAAAACGGGTCAACTATGAAAATAGTTGGTGAGTAAACATGTTTAGCAAAAAAAAAGAAAACTCATAAGAAATATTCAAAGCTTTCGGTCAACGAAAAATAGTCCACAAAGCAAAGGCATTGTAAATCCACTCAGTTCCAAGTTCCGCCCATACAAAACTTGCAACCTGTGTATTCACAACCCATTGCACAAAATATAGCGTATGAAGTAGTCAAGTATAAGCGGTCATAATAGTTCACAATATAGTACCACGAATATAATAATTCAGGGATGCTACCGATGAAACCAAATTAAGCTGGGTGCCACTACCCAAAGTTATGTTGGGTGCCTCTTCCCAAAGATATACTGGGTGCCTCTTCCCAAAGATATACTGGGTGCCTCTTCCCAAAGATATACTCCGAACCTAGGAGACTTTATAGTGATGCTCCGAACATAGGAGACTTTATAGTGATGCTCCGAACATATGAGACTTTATAGTGATGCTCCGAACATAGGAGACTTTAGGTCAAGGTCATAACATGTACGGTTCAATAAATTCCAACAAGTCATAAATTCGTAATTAAGTTCGAGGATTTGATTCGAGTTCACAAGTTCTAGTCAAAAGAGTTCACAAAAGTAAGAATCAATTTAGTTCAAGTATGATTCATGCATTCAGCCCCAAAACATAGTAAAACGGTAAAAAGGGGATGTGATTACTCACTTGATGAATAGATGCGATGACAAAAGTGGTTACACCGAAATGTAGCGTGAATCCCGAAACTGACCTATTTTGAATGATATGATATGCAATAAGTCATGATGTAATGTTATGCACGCAATTCGGATGATATTTATACCATTTGTGAGTTTTGAAAATAATACTAATCGTCGAAAAATACTCTTTTGACGTCTTGACCATTCTTAAATTACTTTACAAGTATTTACGTCAAAATGTCATCCTATAATAGTTTCTTAATGATTTATTGTGAAATTATCACTTTTCGCCGTAAAATAATGTCGTTTGAAATTTCATGAAAGTGACAAAAATGGCTTTGAAAAACTAGTCGTAAAATGGTGTACGTCGATCGTTAGGAAACGAACTCGACGGTTTTGGAAAGTTTGTATCAAAATCTAGAAGTTTCAGTTCATGAGTTTTCGACATAAAGGTCTCGAACATAAAGATAATAAGGGTTAAAGATGGTGATTTTGTCTAAGATGTGGTTTAAAATGAGTTTCGGCAAAGTTTAAGCATCCGTAAATAATTTATTACAACTCCGCTATACAAACGGTTGGTCGTTTTGAAAAATATGCTTGGTGATCTTAATTTCATTAGAAGACATCTCGTTACAAAAATTTCCACATCATTGATAAAAACAGCCGTCAACATGGTCGTTTTAGTTACCGTAACACTTATCTCGTAAAAATAATATAGTTTTTCTAAAAATAATAGTTACGGCAATTCTATGAAAACGTGTATATCTTAGTTGTTTCAAATCCGTTTTCTACGTATTATATGTCCTTAGCTTCGTATCAAAGTATACTAATATATTTTTGATAAGTCGAAATAATTTGTGAAGCTTAAGGCTCGTTTTTGACTCGTACAAACCAAAAATAGTATGCTGAAATTTCTGAAAAATATATATTTCGTCGTCAAACTTGAAAAATTCATAACTTCTTCGTTATAACTCCGTTTTAATCCGTTCAAGCGGCCACGGATTCGTTTTAAAGTATATTTTCTAAATATCAAGGCCAAAAATTCGTGCCTACTGTCGGATTTTCCAGAAAAACAAAATAAGGACAGAACACTTTTTATACTTATCGAAAATAGTTTTTCTCGTACTAAACCTATTCCAATCCCTTCAAATCAACTCCAAAGCTATACTAATCCTACCATACACCTTCTTAGGGTGTCATGGGTTCCTAATCATCATCAAGACCAATATATACCAAGGGAATAATTATAGGATGACTTTATATATATATATATATAACTCTAAAATCATGTAAAAATGGTATAACTAACACAAGTCTTGCATGTTTGCTCCAAAAATGAAGAGATACATATGTAATGATAAGAAAAGATGAAAAATGATAGAAATATGCTTACAAGCTATAATGATGAGGTGCAAAGAACAAAGGTTTAACCTAAACACCCTAGGTTTTTATTTCAAAACCTTAATGAGAGTGTTATCTAGATTGTTCATGCTTGAACTTGAAAAATTTTGTGATCCCTTGAAAACCTCTTGAATGGCCGGTTCTTGGAAGAAAACAAGAGAGAAGAAAAACCTTTGCAAACTTGTTGAATTATTGTGAAGTGAATGAGTGAAGTTGAAAATCTTACATAGAGTAGATATATATACAATCAAAGAAACATTTTACCAACTATTATAAATGTCACCTCCCCCTTGGTCGGCCAAGGGGGGAGGGATTTGATAAATATCATTTTTTTTTTCTTTTTATAATGTGTATAAATATTGTTACAAAGTGTAAGTAATTGTACATGTAAGATTTAATATACATTATTGTATTTTAAGGTAATTTTAGGTAAAAGTAATTTTTAATAGATCAAAGTAGAGTATAATGATATCATAAAAATTGTAAAAATACATTCCTTGTGAAATTTGAGTGATATAAAAATTTTCGTGTAGTTTTTAAGAAAAACGTCGTAATAATATAAATACAACAATTTAGTTACAAAATAAATTTAAAACACTGGGTAAACTCAAAATATAGTTTTTATAAACTAAATGTAAGTACAAAAATATATCGGGATCATTTTTAGAAGTATCGGATTAAATATTCAAAATAATAACTCACGCGATAACGTTTATTTAATATAAAATTATATGTTTAATGTGAAATGCAAAACCATGCATAACTAATATGATGAATATTGAGTTTAAGAAATGACTGAAATTTGAGAATTGTGACATTCTTCCCATGTCAGCGGAATCACGTCCTCGTGATTCGATTAACGATACTATGGTCCGAACCTCGACAAGAGTTCTAAAAGTTCATGCTCGTACGAATAGTCTAAATGATCATGTCAGTGCTCAAGCATAAGGGTTCCTCATCCAACTAATTACATGCCCGTGATTAGATTTGATGGGGTAAACTTACCCAATATCGAGCGTAGCCCTCAAAAGACCTTTAGATAGTGACTTGAGTAAACTTGTTTCTTAGCTCGACTTTCGCAACTCATCAAACAAGAACTGTCACTAGATCAAGCTAGGAAACAAGTCTTTTGAATGTAGTCTTTTGAAAGATTCGCTCGATATTCGATTTGCTTACACAAATCAAATCAAATCAACAAAATATATAACAACTAAGGTTGATATCAATAGGTCTCAAATTAATCAATGTCGTGAACGTGATATGAATCGGAAGGGAGTTATGCACTCAAAAATCATGTTGTACAGAAATAAAGTGGTTGCTCAAAAGAATGTACCCGTTACGCGTTGCGGGCTTCCTCGGTACCCAGATAGAATGCTCGACCACGTGCGGGAGGAATTTCAATTTTCTGATCTTGTGGGCCTTCTATTGCCAACGCCAGGTTTGGACGATTACCTCCTTGATTGGGAGTTCTTTTCAGCTTTGGACAGGTATTGCGAAGGTGATCTAGACTTCCACACTCGTAACATGCTTTTCTCTGTCCTTGATTTCCAGTTCTGTTTGAGCAATTTCGCGCGAAGTGGCCCGTCTGTCCACATTTGTCGCACCTTCGGCAGTCTCCTGAGTGATGATAATTACATCGAGTACACAAAGGATGTGGACCTGTATATCCTTTGCGCTCATGGGTGATCGCCCCATAGTTCTGGGTTATTCGCTGCCTCTTGTTTTGCTGATTCTGGTCTCGGTTTCCCTGGTGATCCTCCTGTCGCTTTCGTCCATTGTCGTTTGCTTTTGTTAGTTCTCCAGACCTGATCACATCATTTGTCAAGCGATACGCCATACTCACAGCGGCTTGCAGAGTGGTTGGGTTCGACGAGGTGACATCCCTCCTAATTTCCGGTATCAATCCCCATATATATCGGTCAATCAACTTCTCCACAGTGGAAACCATGTGAGGAACCATCCTAGTTAACTCGTGGAAACGGATCGTGTACTTGTCGATCTCTACTCCAACCATCAAGTGATTCCAAAATTCCGCTTCTAGCTTCTGCACTTCATCTTTTCTGCAGTACTCATCAGTTAATAGTTTCTTAAATGCTTCCCATGATAACGCATTTGCAGCCCCTCTTCCTCTAGTCTGCAATTGGTTGTTCCACCAGGTCAATGCTCGACCCTGTAGTAGACCAACAGAGAACTCAACCTTGTTTCCTTCAGTACATTTCGTGATACTAAGTTTCGACTCAACATTCTCGAACCAGGTTAGCAGTCCAATGGCACCCTCAGTACCATGAAATTCCATTGGCTTGCATGTCATGAAAGTTTTGTAGCTGCATCCTTGACCAGCGTTTGAAGTACCTTCTCCGTTGTTGGTTCGTCTAGCATCGAGATGTGTTATAATTTGGGTGAGTAGATCCGCTATTCCAGCAGCGTTGTTGTTTGGATTGTCATTGTTGTTTGGGTTGTCGTTGTTGATGCCTCCTGAGCGTGTGTTTCTTGCAGCCATGATCCTACAGAGGACCAAAACATCGGGTTGAGTAAACGACATTCGAACGAAGTCAGATGAGGTGCAGAACGGTGGTAATGTGTGTTATAGTGATCGAAATATGACAGGATCAGGGGCATGCTATGTCTAACAAGTCGAAAGATGGAAAAGAGAAGATATGAACAAGGTACGGTAATGTAGACGTGAACGTAAAAACATGCTATGCATACCCACCCGACCAATGCAACTTCAGGTGACCAGACTCAAAAGACTCGACTAAACATAATTTAAAACTACCACTCTTATCATTGTATGGTTCTTCATAAATTAGACATAGTTGATCAGGCTATGTATAATTTATGATTAACGATGCAACGATAGGACTAGATGACTCGGATGATGTTCAATGTTTAATAAAATAAAAATTATTCCGGTTATAGCTGTGATTTTTATTTTTGAAAAATCGGCATTCTCTATAACCTTTGCCTCTGGTACCAATCTGTCACACCCTCGCCAGAGGCGGAAACACGAGGTGTAACGGAAAGGAACATAAGCACAAGATAATAGAACATACCAACGTTAAGATTTAAAAGAAAGAGTACACCATTACAATACCAGTTTAGCCGACATCGGCAAATATATTACAAAGTTTAGATTCCAAAATATTTCGTTCTATTACATAACGATTTGTAGTGACAAGTGAAAACTTCATTATGCAAGACCCGGTAGAAAAACTTACTAACGATCACCTGAAATGCATGAGAGAAAAACGGGTCAACTATGAAAATAGTTGGTGAGTAAACATGTTTAGCAAAAAAAAAGAAAACTCGTAAGAAATATTCAAAGCTTTCGGTCAACGAAAAATAGTCCACAAAGCAAAGGCATTGTAAATCCACTCAGTTCCAAGTTCCGCCCATACAAAACTTGCAACCTGTGTATTCACAACCCATTGCACAAAATATAGCGTATGAAGTAGTCAAGTATAAGCGGTCATAATAGTTCACAATATAGTACCACGAATATAATAATTCAGGGATGCTACCGATGAAACCAAATTAAGCTGGGTGCCACTACCCAAAGTTATGTTGGGTGCCTCTTCCCAAAGATATACTGGGTGCCTCTTCCCAAAGATATACTGGGTGCCTCTTCCCAAAGATATACTCCGAACCTAGGAGACTTTATAGTGATGCTCCGAACATAGGAGACTTTATAGTGATGCTCCGAACATATGAGACTTTATAGTGATGCTCCGAACATAGGAGACTTTAGGTCAAGGTCATAACATGTACGGTTCAATAAATTCCAACAAGTCATAAATTCGTAATTAAGTTCGAGGATTTGATTCGAGTTCACAAGTTCTAGTCAAAAGAGTTCACAAAAGTAAGAATCAATTTAGTTCAAGTATGATTCATGCATTCAACCCCAAAACATAGTAAAACGGTAAAAAGGGGATGTGATTACTCACTTGATGAATAGATGCGATGACAAAAGTGGTTACACCGAAATGTAGCGTGAATCCCGAAACTGACCTATTTTGAATGATATGATATGCAATAAGTCATGATGTAATGTTATGCACGCAATTCGGATGATATTTATACCATTTGTGAGTTTTGAAAATAATACTAATCGTCGAAAAATACTCTTTTGACGTCTTGACCATTCTTAAATTACTTTACAAGTATTTACGTCAAAATGTCATCCTATAATAGTTTCTTAATGATTTATTGTGAAATTATCACTTTTCTCCGTAAAATAATGTCATTGGAAATTTCATGAAAGTGACAAAAATGGCTTTGAAAAACTAGTCGTAAAATGGTGTACGTCGATCGTTAGGAAACGAACTCGACGGTTTTGGAAAGTTTGTATCAAAATCTAGAAGTTTCAGTTCATGAGTTTTCGACATAAAGGTCTCGAACATAAAGATAATAAGGGTTAAAGATGGTGATTTTGTCTAAGATGTGGTTTAAAATGAGTTTCGGCAAAGTTTAAGCATCCGTAAATAATTTATTACAACTCCGCTATACAAACGGTTGGTCGTTTTGAAAAATATGCTTGGTGATCTTAATTTCATTAGAAGACATCTCGTTACAAAAATTTCCACATCATTGATAAAAACAGCCGTCAACATGGTCGTTTTAGTTACCGTAACACTTATCTCGTAAAAATAATATAGTTTTTCTAAAAATAATAGTTACGGCAATTCTATGAAAACGTGTATATCTTAGTTGTTTCAAATCCGTTTTCTACGTATTATATGTCCTTAGCTTCGTATCAAAGTATACTAATATATTTTTGATAAGTCGAAATAATTTGTGAAGCTTAAGGCTCGTTTTTGACTCGTACAAACCAAAAATAGTATGCTGAAATTTCTGAAAAATATATATTTCGTCGTCAAACTTGAAAAATTCATAACTTCTTCGTTATAACTCCGTTTTAATCCGTTCAAGCGGCCACGGATTCGTTTTAAAGTATATTTTCTAAATATCAAGGCCAAAAATTCGTGCCTACTGTCGGATTTTCCAGAAAAACAAAATAAGGACAGAACACTTTTTATACTTATCGAAAATAGTTTTTCTCGTACTAAACCTATTCCAATCCCTTCAAATCAACTCCAAAGCTATACTAATCCTACCATACACCTTCTTAGGGTGTCATGGGTTCCTAATCATCATCAAGACCAATATATACCAAGGGAATAATTATAGGATGACTTTATATATATATATATATATAACTCTAAAATCATGTAAAAATGGTATAACTAACACAAGTCTTGCATGTTTGCTCCAAAAATGAAGAGATACATATGTAATGATAAGAAAAGATGAAAAATGATAGAAATATGCTTACAAGCTATAATGATGAGGTGCAAAGAACAAAGGTTTAACCTAAACACCCTAGGTTTTTATTTCAAAACCTTAATGAGAGTGTTATCTAGATTGTTTATGCTTGAACTTGAAAAATTTTGTGATCCCTTGAAAACCTCTTGAATGGCCGGTTCTTGGAAGAAAACAAGAGAGAAGAAAAACCTTTGCAAACTTGTTGAATTATTGTGAAGTGAATGAGTGAAGTTGAAAATCTTACATAGAGTAGATATATATACAATCAAAGAAACATTTTACCAACTATTATAAATGTCACCTCCCCCTTGGTCGGCCAAGGGGGGAGGGATTTGATAAATATCATTTTTTTTTCTTTTTATAATGTGTATAAATATTGTTATAAAGTGTAAGTAATTGTACATGTAAGATTTAATATACATTATTGTATTTTAAGGTAATTTTAGGTAAAAGTAATTTTTAATAGATCAAAGTAGAGTATAATGATATCATAAAAATTGTAAAAATACATTCCTTGTGAAATTTGAGTGATATAAAAATTTTCGTGTAGTTTTTAAGAAAAACGTCGTAATAATATAAATACAACAATTTAGTTACAAAATAAATTTAAAACACTGGGTAAACTCAAAATATAGTTTTTATAAACTAAATGTAAGTACAAAAATATATCGGGATCATTTTTAGAAGTATCGGATTAAATATTCAAAATAATAACTCACGCGATAACGTTTATTTAATATAAAATTATATGTTTAATGTGAAATGCAAAACCATGCATAACTAATATGATGAATATTGAGTTTAAGAAATGACTGAAATTTGAGAATTGTGACAGTATTTTGGTCATCACATATTTTCACGGGGATACAATTTTTGACAAGATCGGGATCCATTATCAAAGTTCATTTAAACCGTTAACAAAGGCTAGGTTTGAGCATGTAACCGTAAGATGTGACTACGGCGTAAATTCAATATTATTTATTTGAGGTTGAAGTGGGATATCACGGATGCGTGTACTTAGTATCTGAAGATATCGGGGTTGGTTGGATGCATGATTCTTCGAGATCCTTGTTCGAGCTTTAACCATTACGAATGACAAAGACTTGAGTTATCTAGTTGAACCTGATGTAAGGAGTTACGTTGTTGTGCTCACAGCTTATAACTATCACTTTTAAGGAGTTACGTTGTTGTGCTCAAGTGTCACACTAAGGTGTGGATAATTTGAGAAACTTTAAGTTTACCTTTTTCGATGGAGTTAAGAAAAATGGTTCTTCGTCTGACAATAGTGCAAGTTTAAGTCACAAGTTCGGGTTATACTACTTCAGTCTCAAGTTCGTCATATTGGGTTTTCTCCATCAGTAGTCACTACAAAAAGCCGTCAGAATGATAATGGGGCCGGTACAGAGTTTGCTGAGAAGAGTATACACGAGTAGAGAAGTCTTATCAGCAATTGATTCTCATGAGATATTTATGGTACTTCACATTTGTTCGATTAATTGAACATACATGGTTTCGATGTCTCCAATTTCATCATCAACATACGTGGTGTATGATTCTGATTCATTGAAAACATCGGGGGGAAGAGAGTATAGGTGGTGTCTGCTTCCTTTGTTGTTTTTGTATTTTTTTGCGAAAACCCTCTCCTTTCATGAATTTCTTCAATCAGGGGGAAGAAATGAGATGATCTGTGGTCTAAACGTCTCACTTTGGTGTTATCGTCTCACTTTCACAGAGTTATCGTTCGTGAAGTTACCTAAATATGATGTTGTGATGCCTTACACACGGTCATTTTATCGAGTAATTGCAGATTCACTGGTAACTACTATTCCGATAGACCGCAACATTCGGGGGGAAGTCGTTTCATTTCATCTTTCGTGGTTTGTTTGGTGTGAAGCATCTATATATGTGAGAAGATCTTGTTGATTTCTTGCATGTTACCCCCGATCGGATTTTCCGCAATAAGTCAGATTTACCTTGTGTGGTTTACTGCTCATCTACAAATTCCGCTGCGTACTGAAAACGTCAAAAGTTAGAGGAAATGTTCACTACATCAAAGTTTCGAATTTGCTAAAGACGGTTGTCAGTTTGGGGGGAAGCTGATTCAGAAACTTTGCCAAAAAGGAGTGTACGGAGAAGCTGCTAAAGACATGCGGCATGAATTGGGGGGAAGTTAATCCAATTTATGCATATTACATCATTTGCCTACAAGTGAAGAAAACGGTTCTCAAGTCAAGGTACCAGAAGAAGACAAAGAGCGTAACCTTTCATCATCCTCAGCACTTGAAGAGATTATGAAGACCTTTCTTTATTTGTTTTCTATATTTGTAGTAAATGTTTTAAGTAATCCCTTATGTCGTCCCATTGGGGGAAGATTGTTGGAATCGCTCCTAACTCGTAAATGGAACGACATTGACGGGATTACTATTTCTATCTTTGTTACCTCAAACACATGGGCTTGTTATGTCAATTACCCATAGATGTATGTGTTTGGGTATATAAACCCCTCCATACTTCCATGGAGGGGTGAGATCTCTTTGTGTATTTTTCACCTTTCCTATCAATAAACACATAGTATTTCCCTTATCTCTCTAGCTTCTCTCTCTAACTTGAAGATGGGTTTCTTCCATCTTCCAAGACCTCCCGATTCACCAAATCTTCCATAGAAACGATCCTAACAAAATCACAGACTTGTAAAATCCCGTGTACACAACAACATCATGTCTTACACTCCTGATTCAGTGATTTCGGAAGTACTTAAATTGTATGATGTTGTGGACAACAATGATAATGTATGCTACACTGAACGGTTAAAGATGATTGAATCAATCAATGAGGATTTGAGTTCTTCATCCTCTGAGTCCAATGAGAAAGATTTGCACTTGTTCAGGCTACAGAATGCCATGCAAAAGCAAAGCAGCATTGAACCTTATCTACAACTTCACTCTCACCTCATGTTACTTCTAACCACATCAATGGAACGAACATGTATTGCCCTCTTCTGTCAGGACTTATCCACATTAACAGGAACTTTGCTGTTAAACCTAGAGCAATTGGAGCTACAACTTGATAAAGAGAAGGTTTAAAAGGATAGTTCCAGTGCTGCACTTCAAGTGATCTACAAACATTTTCAGTCATTCATTAGAAGGGAATTCACATCAGATTATGATCAAGACATGACTGAAATGTCTTTCAAGAGACATACTGGAATGGAAATTTGCATCTTCATAGAGACACTTATCCATCTCATGGATAATGTGGAAAAGTATATTGAGGAAGTTACTCAGAAAGATGAAAAAATGGACGAGAGTCTGGTGCAGTTGACAGAAAGTTGTGATGAGTTGGGTAATGTATCAGTTGAAGAATCGGGTGTTGCTGAATGCAGAATGTCAGAGACAACAAAAAATGATGTATCCAGCTGCTCAGTAACTCCTGTCACACAAGAAGTGAATGCTGTGATCAGAAAGGTGAATGAATGTCGAGTACAATCAATAAATTGTAGTGTTGAGATCAGTAAGGCATCAGGTGATGGATCAGTTGACACTGAATACAGAGGCTCAAAGACATATAAGCTTGAAACAGCCAGTAGTTCAGTGACTCTTGTTACACATGATGTGGATGCAAATATCAGACCGACAAATGAACAGGTGTCATGTGATGAGGTACCCTTAACTGTTCAACATAGTGCATCTGCTAATGTACCTAAACAAACTGATCTTAATGCTGAACATGATTCTGATAAATGTTCCTTAGTTGAGGCTGAGTCTAATAATTTCAAAACAAATGATATGGTTGATAAAAGGACTTTTGATGAACTTTCAAAAAAATTCTCAAAACTTGAAAAATATTGCATTTCACGTGAAATAGCAATACAAATAAAGGAGGAAAGTTTTCAAACTAAGAAACCATGTAAAAATCCAGAATTTCATGAATTTCGTGAATTTTTTGAAATAAACAATTTAAAAGCTCAGCTTCAAGCCAACAACTCGACTATCAACAATTTGAAGAAACATATTTCTGATATGCATGTGAAAAGTAATTTGGTTACAAGTAATTCTTGTAACAATTCGCATTTTCGAGAATTTACTATTCACTTTCACTATTCATCCGTAAAATTTTTATTTCACATTCTCGTAGGATAAATTATTTTAGTAATGACCTGAGAGTTCGACAATCGTTAGATCATTTTCGCAAAAGTTGTTAAGAAAACATCATTTTAAAGCTTCATTTTGGTCGGAACACCATTTTAACATCCCGCGCATAACGAAAACCGTCTCCGACAATTTTCCCCGCATCAGATAAATTTTTAGATCACTCATGATTAATTTGAGAATTTTTAAGATTTATTTTTATGTTACCAAATAAGCCCAGCGCAGTACGAAACTAAACTTACGTTTTAAACAATTCTACTTACATACAGACTTAACGATTCCTGCACGGTATTTCCTAAAATGTTTGGAAACTTTTATATTTTTGGAAAAGTCAAATATATTTCCCTCCTCCTTTGACCATAAAGAAATTAACCTTGTACGTTCTACCTTTTGCTTAAATCGCGTAATTTTTAAACTTCACGAATAACTGTTAAGTTATCCCGCGTACGACGAAAACCAAAGTTTGACATCTCATATCACTTTTAGACTAATTTTAGTCTAATCTAAATAAATTCACGGTCGTTTCCCTGAAATTTCGTTCTTTTCTGATAAACTGCGAATTACGCGTTTTTGACCCGTATTTCCAGTTTTGAGCAGCGTTTTTGCACCCAATGAGACTTATCACCCATTTTATATTTTTAGATGGAGTATAATGATGAGTTTCATCATTCCTACAAGTTTCATATTTTTACGATACCCGATTTTACGTTTTATGGCTTCGGTTGGCATTTAACGGAACCAAATCTTACTCTAAACTTAAGATAATACCAAAACTATCCACATAAGTCTTCTTATCATATATTGGCTGACCTAGGGGGGGAGTCATCATATTGGTAACTTGATCCTAAGTATGCATCCTTTAGATCATTTACATGTGTAAATTTAACCATGGTTAGTTTTTAACCCAATATATAGTTAACCATAATCTCTAGCCTATAAATACCAAGCAAATCACTTCATTTTTCTTGCACCACACCTTCTTAACATCTAAAGTCCTAAACCTAAGGCATTTCTCATAGATCTTGTAAGAACATTCATGTGTTCTTGAAGAAAAACTAGCGTTTGATCTTCGTTCTTGGAAGTTTTCAAGAAAGAGCCGTTATAATCTTCAATTAACTTCAAGTCTCCAAAAAGACGTCGTTATAATCTTCTTTTCTTCTTCGGGTTTTCAAGAAGGCGTTGTTATAATCTTCTAATAGCCGTGGGTTTTCGAAGATTGCAAATTCTACGTCGAAGCTCCGTTAATATTTTATTTTACCATAATACTCAAGCATTCTATTTTAAGGTAAGTATATATATATAACTCAAACTTATTTAAATACTTATAAACTTTGTTAGTTTATTTATCGTATTTATAAACTCTTAATATATCATATAATCAAAATACATGTTTTACGTATTGAGCACTACAACACTAGGGAACTTCATGTGAGGGGTTCATTTGGGTAAACGGATCGACGAGTTGCTGGATTTACGATTTAAAGTGTCCTAGCTCCTCGAACGTTTACTGCATGACCTCTGAATTATGATGGCCCGGACGGTAGTACGAGATATACAAACTAAAACCATTTCTATAAACAAACATACAAATACTACGTCATGATCAATATAATGGCATATATAAGCTCGTTCATGTTTTCTTAGGCATTATACCAAACCTAAGAGTTGACATCATATTCTAGGTTATACGTAGAGACTTCCAGGCTTATCCATCGACTCCATTATACGTTGTGATATCATTTTAAGGTGAGTTCGTAGCCCCACTTTTACTCGCTTAATTGTTTTACAAACTATTTGGGGGAGATACATGCTCAAACATTTTCTTTATACTTTTTACAAATACTCAAAGCATTATACTTGTTTGCATTATACTTGATTGCGTTATACTTGATTGCATTATACTTGATTGCATTATACTTGATTGTGATATACTTAAAACGATGATAAGTCTCCCAACATACACGGAGCAGTCCCCTCGTTCGCATGATAAGTCGATGATAAGTCTCCCAACATACATGGAGCAGTCCCCTCGTTCGTATGATAAGTCGATGATAAGTCTCCCAACATACACGGAGCAGTCCCCTTGTTCGCATGAAAGTCTCCCAATATAGACGGAGCAACACTAAGTGCAATAATGTGAACTATTATGTCTATATGTGTGCTTAACTATAAAATGTACTATATTTTAGCAGTGGGTTGTAAACACACAGGTTGCAAGTTTTGTATGGGCGAAACTTAGAACTGAGTGGATTTACAATGCCTTTGCTGTGTGAACATTCTTTAAAGGCTTTGCATGTTAAACAACTCTATGAACTCACCAACCTTTGTGTTGACACTTTTTAGCATGTTTATCTCAGGTCTATAAGATGATAGCTGTTGCATGGAGCATAGAGTCACTTGGCATATTTTGAAGACTTATGCTTTTATTATTACCATTCGATATGTTTTAAAAACACTTATGTATTGTACTTCAGAGCTTATGTTGTAACTCTGTTCTTATTAATCGAATGGTAACTTTTCAAAACGTCTTATTTAGAGGTCGTTTTCTATACCTTGTACTTTGTATTATGAAGTAGCACCCCATTGACACAGTCTTCCGCTGCGGTACTTTGGGGGTGTTACAGATTGGTATCAGAGCCTTGGTTATAGAGAACTAGGTTGCATTTAGTACCTAGACTATAACTACTTTATACATTAAGACTCTCCTCTTTATTTGCCTTACACACACTTCGTGCGCATATGTTCCTTGTTAGTTGTTTGTTTAGATCCTCGCTATTTGGGTGATATGTTTTTGTACTGATGGAGAAATCCCATAATTTAGTCAAGTCTTAAAAATGTGGAGCTCGGTAATAACTGGTTATTTAACTTAATCTTGTGACAGTTCTTGTTTGATGAGACACGAGATTAAGTTAAATAAAGGTTATTATTTAGTTGTAGAGATTTGATGATTTGCCCAAGGATGGGAGTTCTCCTGTGGATACTTCTAAGAACTGTTAGAGACTAATCTTTATGTGATTTTAGCACCTAAGGGAAATTTCTAAGTACTGTGTGTGACACTCACTAGATACCTACACTACACCACTCCTCCTCCATTTAGGATCAAGCAGTAGAATGTCCATCCATTTAAGGAATGTGTATCGCTGAGATATGTGTGTCTGGTAATATGTACACGTGTGAAAGGAGGCAATTATAATTATGGTGGCCAACATATTTATAAATGCATCACGACCCACGTGGACATATCTGATCATGCTTGCATTAATCAGCATTGACTCAAATTAGGAATGATTTAAGACTAAGCAGTCCAGGAACTTACCTCATATCTTGACAAATGTCCTTCCTTGTAGAAATCATGGGACCAAAGAGAGTAACTTGTAGCACTGGACGAGGTGGTGCAACACCACGGGGTGGAAGAACGGGTGGACGTGGAGGTAGAGGAGATGGTCATGACAATAGTGACCATAGTAACGATAGTGGAAATCCTGATTTCTCCGCCATTATTGCCCAACAACTACAAAACCTACTTCCCACTATAGTCACCCAAGTTGGCAATCACATCAATAATTCGGGAAACCACGGAAGCATAAATGAAACCACCAATAATGTTGGAGGAAATGGTAATAATAACAACAATACGACTGGATGTACGTATAAGGAATTTACAGCATGTAAGCCAATTGAATTTGATGGTAAAGGAGGTGCATTAGTGATAAGGTTTTAAAAGGTACCATTTTGAGGGGTCGTTTAAGTCCTTATTTGATCACTTTTGTATCCGTTATTGCTTAATATCGTTCCTTTTCACTTTTTAGGTCTCGTGAAGGCAAAATGCTGGAATGGCACTTATTTGGACGAAAAGGCGCGAATATATGAAGAAAATGGCCAAAGTCAAAATCGAGACACTCACAGTTGCTGAAACTAGAAGGCGACGGCGTCAGGTGCTAATGGCGACGCCGTCCCAAGATTTTTGTGACGGTCCAGAACCCAAAACTCGTATTTTCAAGCGACGACGTCCAGTTGTAAAAGAGTAGGCCGTCGCTACTCAGACGGCCTAGATGCAATCCAGACGACGTCAGAAGCAGAAGAGGACGGCGTCACGGACATAAGGTGACGCCGTCGCAAGGTTAACGTGGCCAAGACGAAACCCTAATGACGGCGACACGACGGCGTCACTAAACATAAGGTGACACCGTCGCAATTGTAATCTTATATATATAATCCGAATTTTTCAGTCTTTTGTGTGGAGAGTCTTTGGAGTAAAAACCTAAAACCGAACCTAAGGTGTCTTGTACAGTATTTTAGGGTTTTAAACCCTATCTTACATCAAGATAAGTATTTACTTCATTAATTCAATTATGTCTTTGATTATTTGTGTGTATGCTTGCATGTTCTCCATGTCCGGCTAATTTATTTGTGTGTTTGCTTAGTAAGTATGAAACTTAATTATTGAATATTGATTGGTTGTTTCTTATCTTAGTTGATTAATGATCTAGTAATGCGATAGGTCATTCGTTGTGTACTTAATGCTTGATTCATCTTTGTGAACCTTAGAATATAATTACCTGAGTAGTTGTAGGCTAAACCATCCAAAGAGCGCCTTAGAGTAGGAGTTTATCATCCCTAGTGGGTTTGTAGACGAGACCCTTTAGTAAGTTCAAAGAGTTAGGGAGAAACGCATACCCTACAACTTTAGACACACAACGCAACTAGGAATAAGGACGTGACAACTCAACCATCAATAGGAGATAATTAAGGATTAGTACAACCTAAGTAAACACATCTTTAAACTATTATACGAGCACACATTAATTAGACATAGACTCCCACAACCTTAGTTTAGATAATTAGATAATAGTAGAGTAATCGGTAGAAATACCAACCCCCCAAATCCAATACCCAAGATTCGTACCTTTCTATTTCATAAAACATAAAAAGATAAAAAATAATCTTCCTCAACCTTAACCTTAGCGTAGTAACTCCTTACTAGCATTCCTATTCCCCTAGAGAACGATATCAATACCCGTGGCTTACCCTAATTACTACACTACAACGATTAGGTTCACTGCCTAGGGTGTTATAAAACTTGCTCGAAGAAAAGGAAGTTTCCTTGACCCCGAACGACGCGTGTAGCGTTATCAAGTTTTTGGCGCCGCTGCCGGGGAATAGAATAGCTAGTTAGTAGTCCACGTCGTTTAGGTTCTTTGCTTGATTCCTATCAAGTAAACTTTTTTCTCATTTTTAGCTTCCTCGTAGTCTATCCCCCTTCTTCGTGACCTTTGTTCGTAACCATTTTCATTGACTATTCCGTTAGCCGTTATGGAGAACGCGAATCTGCCAAAACTTTCACCCAATCAACGAAATCTACTACATAATCTATCCTTTCCACTCCAAAATGAGATCTTGAGATTCCAACAACATCATGATGAATCCTTTCCTGAGGCGTGGACTCGAATTAAATATTTATTTCAAAAAGTCCTTTATCATGGTATTGATTTACTGTTTCCACTACAATTCTTTTACACTCGTATCGCCCACGAAACCCAAAGGAGACTTGATATGTAGCGGATGGGGATATTTGGGGACGTGGTGTTCGAAATGCATGGGAAACCTTTGAGATTCACGCCCAATTTAGAAGTGGAACATGGGACCCCAAAAACGAATCTTTAGACCTATTTTCAATTTGGAAACTTCGGTCGGAAAGGTTGTTTAGGAAGGAGATGATTAGAGTTGAGGTACCAAGGTGCATGTCATGGTTAGGCGCTATGTTAGGTCACAAGTTTTACAAACACAAGTTATAGAGAAAGAGATGAAGGCGGATGAACAAGTAAACCACACACACACACAATAGTAATAATACGGTTAGGCGTAAGGCATGAGTGAAAGGAAAACTTGAACAACCAACCCTCAAATGAGGGTTTACAAGAGTATTTATAGGAGGGAAGCTAGGGCAACACTCCTAGTTCCCATCCTTTCTTATGTGGGCTTGGGCCTAAGCTTATGGGCCTTCTACATAAGCTTGACCTTAAACAAACATAAAGGCCATAATAAAGCTACCTATTACATGTGAAATATAAATACTTGAAATACTGTTTAGGAGTGATTCCAACAATCTCCCCCTCAAGTATATATGAATGTAAACGGTGAAGGCGTTGATGTAATAGTAGCTGAGACGTCTTCTGACATTCTTCTTTCTTGTGAGAGGAATTGTCTTGATTCGAACAATCTCCCCAGTGTAGAGAGATAGTTATCTTTGAACAGTTATGCTTCGACGTCATCTTTAACTTTGTTCTTTAATCATTGTTCTTTGTGGTGAAAGTGATAGTATGTTGTTGTCTGCATCAATCTGCCTCAGGTCTGCTTCGCTGCTCCAGTGTCTCCACGTCATTCTTCAACATGCTCACACGCTCTTTGACGTTGGAATGCAATGCTGATGAAGTTCTTTAAGTCTTTAACATTGTAGATTCTTTGGTTTGACGAAGAATCATTCTGACGGTTGTGTTGCTTTTGAATAGAACTTCCATTAGTGATGATGTTGGCGTGAGCATGAGAAGAATTAGCACGATCATCCCGCTCTGGAGCTTCCATAAGAAGAAAACATTTCAAACGGTTAGTAATAAGCGGTTTCTGGCACTTACAAGTTTGAACTTCGAGAGTGTTAACAGCATATTGTGAAAACACAACTCTAATTCTTACAAAGGCCGTTCCTGAACTGGAGTCCCACAAGTGAGATAACGCGATGTAGCGAAGTACATCTACAGTTCAGATGAGTCGCTGAGGTACACCGAAGCATCACCTCACGACTGTAGACCGTTTGAGACACACTCCGCGTAATCCACGGGGAGTTACCGAAGTGACCTGCTGTCAGGGCTGTTTGATGTTGACCCTGGCAGGAGTTTCCATTCAATCACTGAGGATCACAGATGTGAACCTCTCATAAATGTTCTCGACAGATTGCTAAGATCTGTGAAGGACTTGATATGAATCACTGATAATCTTATTTGTTGATCATCAAGTGATTAAATGTCAAGTGTTCCTAAGAGATCTTTTGATTAATCTCGTGGCTCTAGACTCAATAGTGCGTTTTGGTTTTCCTGAGCGGAGACTAGGGAGAGGGTCTCCTTCTTCAATACCAGCGATCTCTAAGAGAAAGCCAATAGTATACGTAGGGTTCCCTGTGAGAATGAAACAAGCTTCTGTTGAGAAAAACTTGAGTGGCTAAGAAGGTTTAGTGCATGCGTCACTGGGTCCATGACGACTTTTAATCTTCAATACCGGTGTCACTGAGTGACAGCCAGTAGCATATGAATTGAACCCGGTGTCTGCCCTAAGTTGAATAATCTGGAGGGCCATTTCTTTTCACCCTTTACTTTACATTTCTTTTTGATTCTTCAACTCCTTCTTTCTCCGTTTCTCATTTTCTCCTTTTTATAATCATTCCTAAGGACTTCTAACACTAACTAATGGTAGTGTCCTTGGGTAGATCCCTCCGGCTCTGGCGGATCATAGGACGGTTATTCCTAACCTTAGTCACCTTATAACTCCATGACTAACCTATGTTTGCCATTAAAACCACTGTATGTGAAAATATCTCTCAAAGGGTTTGTTAATGAATAACATGTTTGAACCACAGTGAGAGATGATGTTTTGCATAAATACTCCCCCTCCACATGTGCTTAATAGTTTTAATGGTTAAATGCACAGTGAGGAAAGAGCGCGCACTTTTTGAATTGATCCACTAAAGATAGACAATCTCCCGCGAGACACGGTTACGTTGAATAGTTAAAGAGATACATTGTCAGCCTTTAGGTGACAACTAGCTCTAGTAACTACCTTGAAGGTGTAGACAAACCTTGGAAGGTTGTCAAACCCGTCAGAGTTCATGTCTATCAAAAGTTTCTCGAATGGTACTTTCTACTCAGACAAGTCCTTTGCGAGACACGTTTACATCACTAGCGAACTAGCTTGAAATTATTACCCGTCCAGGACAAGTCTTTTCGAGTTACTAATAGTTTAGTACCGTCAATTCGTTGTTTAAGTCTGAAGTTCACAGATTCATTTGCATTTTTTCACAACATATTTCTTATCACACAAATTTTCTCCCCCTCAAAAATGGCATATAAAATGTTATTTTTGAACGGTTGAGAATAAATATGACCATTTCGAGTGTTGCGGGAAGATGACCACTATGAACAATTTGTGAACAAAGTTTTAATTCAAATACTCCCCCTCAACTAGTGATATAAACGGTTGAGGTTTTGAAAATTCATATGGGGAAGTACTTGTCTTTTTGAGCAAAACCTTGAAAAGTGAAAGGTTTGATAGGTTTTACTCAAAAATAAGAAGCTTTCGCTCCTTTTATAAGGATTGTGGCACTGAGGCGTACCACAGGGTCCTTTCTTGACAATTACGGGTTGTACACTGTTATGTGTGCACAAGCCATTGACATAAATAATCACACATCCAAAATTATATGAAGGAAACAATTCAAGGGGTACCAGGAAGTGCAGTGATGTTCCCAGGAGTGCGCACAGGGCGTTGAAAGCCGGTGATGTTTCTCCTGGGTCGACCACCAACATAGCTATCCAATCGTCTGAACTGATCCCTTCTGAACAACCGTTCATCAATCATGGTGATGATTCGTCTCACATCCCTCCGTTCCTGAGAATTCCAGCGCTTAGGAGACCCAACTTTCAGGCGTATATCCTTCAACCTGTACGCCAATCCATCCCTAACCAGCTTCAAGGTATGATCCCCGAATTTGTGGAGCTCACTACACGCCATTAAGCAGTTTCTTTGAAGTTCACTGCGGTAAACGACGCTGAAAGGTTTGCTGATGAGCGTAAGTTGTGTAAGCTGGTTGATGTCGGGAAGATCAAGCTGTGGTGGAGTGAAGTTTACACGTTTCTGATATGATTCAACAGCCATCTGGATATCTTCGACACGTTCTTTGATCACGATGCGTCTAATGAAGATGAGAACTGACTTGATAAATTCACGTTGTACTTCAGTCGAGAATTGTCTCATACAACCCTGTACTTTTGCAAGATACATGTCTTCGATGTCGTTGAGGGACAAGTTCTCAAAGTCAGCTTCGGAGAATCCATAGTCCTGTTCATCTTGTCGTTTGACTATGATATTCTTCAAGAATGTGTAGTCCCACTTAGACTTGAGATCAATGTGTTTGATGGTGATTGGTGCTAAACCGTCAAGTTATCTCACGCAAGCTAGCCACTTGTGAATGACCAACCGTAAGAAACTCAAAACAGCTCACACACCAAATACAATTTAGATCAGAGGAATACAATGGATTCCCAGGTCGTTAAGTCCCACGGAGGATGAATTGGTGTTTAAACAACTTCAGATGATAGAATGATCACTAAGGATAGTGATCAGTAAGGATTTTGATAGATAATTACCTAAAGAAAAGATTTACAAATAACAGCGACTTAAATGCAAATTAAGAAAATTAAAAAGTTAAAATCTATTAAATAAACGCTATCACTATTTTTACAGATCGATGAACGTTTATTTTATAAAACAAAATAACTTAAATAAACTATTTTAATTAAAACGTAAACCTAAATAAACTTAAAACGTAACCTAAAATGAAAACGAGCGTTACGTGTAAAAATTACGCTAGAGCGCAAGACAAAACGTAAAATTTATGAAATAAGGCCTACGAATGCAAAACTAATTTTATTACGTACTATATGGTAAAAGAAAATTTTAGAAAAAAGATTTATATTTTTTAGACTTTTATATTTTTTATTATGAATTAAATACTATATAACACTAATTAAATGTTTAAAAATACTAAAACAAATGAGAAAAATCTGAAACTTTTTTATAAAATACTTAATACTAATACACTTTTATAAAAAATATAAAAACTGAAAAAGCTAGCAAGAATAAGCTACAAATAAGCAAAAAGCTACGTATAAGCTTATTGAGACAAAGAAGATGGTTATGTATTAAATGGTGCAAACCATGACAAGAAAGTCCCAAGGGCGCAATCTATCCAGGTACACACACTAACACTCTCATAAAGGGGGAGGTCTCAGGTTCGAGCCTGCCTACCCCCTTTTTGCAAAACATTTTTATTTTTGGAATTTTATTTTACAAACTCATTAAGCACATGATAATAAGCAACTTTTTCAACTGTGACTTTTTGTGAAAACCAATAATAAGCTCAGTTTTGAGCTTATTATCTTAACAGTTGGCTAAGAAATGAAATAAGCAAAATGATTTAAGCTAAAATGGCTAAAAAGCTAGGAATAAGCAAAAGATGACTGAGAATAAGCTAAACACTGATTATAAGATAATATACCAACTGAATAAGCACAATAACTAGAAATAAGCACTTATTAAAATCCAAATAAGCATAAACTGAGACACAGGACACTGTTGGGTTTACTAGGCACCTTTAAGCTAATATTAAGCACTGAAATAAGCTAGGAATTTAAAATAAGCAATGAAACAAACAAGTATACCAGATAGACTTTCCAAAAAGCCAAAACTCACAAGCTGAAGACAACTAGAGAGCTTTTGAAGAGCTTGTGAAAAAGCTGGTAACCCACTGAGTGATCAGTGTTCACAAAATGGGACAACTTGAAAGCTTATTGCAGCCCTAGAAAATAAACTAGAAAATGAAATATTACACTTGGGACCTTAAGATGGCTAGGTAAGCTTCCTGAAAAACTAAGTAACACAAGCTGAGACCAACTGATAAGCTTTGTACAAGCTTGTGAAAATGGTATCAAAACTGTGCACAGGGCATTTTTGACTTTGAAAGAAAATGAAACAAAGTTGACTTCAATGAACTTTTGCTTGATTCTATGGACTGATTAAGTAGTATTAAGCTAAAATGAAATAATATTAAGCTAGGTTACCAAGATTCAAGCTACTGTGATGATTTTGACAAGCTAAAATCCAACAGTTGATAAACTAAGATGAGAATTAAGGTACTTTTGACTTTTGCACTAATGAACACAGGTTTCTTGTTGAACTGAGTTATTTAGACTGAGTTTGACACAAAACAACCAAAAGCACAAGACTGCACAACTTCTGGTACAGTTAAACAGATGCAACCAAACAACCCTTTATGTGACTGAATTGATGTTTTTCAAAGCTTATCACAGACTCAGACCATGAAATTGATTACAGAACTTGTATTATCCATTATTAGGACTAAGTAAACATTAAACAACAATAATAACTCCATAAAACTGAGAAATACCAATTATGCTACTAAGACTGTGAAAATGAGATTTTTGCAAACTACAAATTTGAAAGAACAAACAACTGGTTTAAAGGTTTAAATAAACTTAACTATAGCTAATAAACATAAAAACACAAATATTCAAGGTAATGAACAACTTAAACAGTGAAACACTAAAATGAATCAAAAAGCTTACAAGAAGCTTCAAAGCTCAAAACTGAGAACTGAGGTCTGAAACAACTTCCTATAGAACCTCCACAGGTTCACTAACCCATTACCATCCAAATCAAACTGCTTCAGCTTTCTTGATCACCTTCACCATAGATTTTTGAATTTTCATCTATTTATTTGGTATTTTTAGTATTTTTTTTTCTTTTTATAACTAGAACTGATTTCAAGGTATCTAATAGCTTTTATAAGCTATATGGGAGCTTACATGAGCTTAAGAGTCCAAAACATTAACCTCTAACAACATTCGAATCATCACGAAATTTTTAAACTTGAAATTTTACATAAACTGAGAACTTGGATTAAGACTGAAATTGATGCTTGCAAAAGTTTTACAGTACACTGAAATTACTAAAAACAGTACTTTAAAGCTTTAAATTACACTGGAATTTAAAATTAAACTAAAACGACCTAAACTAAACTACATTACACTACTTGTTTTTCTTCCTTGCTTCTCTTCCCTTCTTTATAGCATTTTGAGACTCCCCATAAGCTTCTGAGTTATTCCCACCACCATTGGATCTCTGTAAAACATCTCAGCCTTTGATTTGCAATTTGGCGCCAAAAGGTGAACAGTGCAGCCTGCAATCTTTGATGAGTTTTGGACCAGGGTGAAGAGGAGGGGGGACAGGAGTGATGGATAGTGTGTTGGGGAGGAGAAAAGGAGTGGGGAAGCATTAATGAGGGGGAGAAAACCATGGTGGTATTGATACGTATCTGGTTTTTGATTCGTTTGTGAGAGGGATATACAGTACTGGCGGGTTTGACTATTTTTGAAACTTTGGGCCGGGTTTGGGCTTGGGTTAATTAAAAGGGTTCATTTGGTTTATTTAAGCACAAGGACCATTTTGCAATTTGGCCAATCTTAAAGGACTGAATTTTACAAGTTTCCAAAGTTGTAATAAGGACTAAACATGCCAAATATGGTTAGTACAAGGACAAATGTTTCATAAAATTCCATTTTTTATAAGTCCAAGGACTAAAATTGTCAACTTTGAAACTTTAAGGGCCTAACTTGTAATTTTCCAAAAGTTTATCATAAGGACCAATTTTGTCATTTATAAATAGTACAAGGTTTATTTTTGATAAATTTCACTTTTTAAATTAACCAAGGACTATATTTGACATTTTCCAAACTTGAGGGACTAAAGTTGTCATTTTGTAATTTTTGAATTTTAAAGGGTTTGTTTTGAAAACTTTTGAATCCCATGGACCTTAAATGACATTTTACAAGTTTTTGAATTACCAGGGACTAGATTTGACAATTTTTGAAACTTGGGGGACTAAAACTGCCAATTATGCAAACTTAATACGTTTTTCACCAGATTTTGATGTTTTTGCATTTAAAACATATAAAACACTTTTTTGTGATATTTTTATCATTTTGAAGCATTTCTGAGTGTTTTCAGATGTTTTTGGCATTCTAAACAGTATAAAAATGATGAGTATTTAGACACTCATCAGATGGCCACGATGTCCTTAGAGCTATACACTGCATGTTGAGACTTCTGAACCAGGCAGCTTCTGTAGTAGATTCTTCGGCGTTCAGGCCAATGATGAATCCCATACAATGCATCTTGGTCGTATGCTTGCACGTTGTCAGAAAACAAGTGATTTGCACATTCCTCGATAGCTATGCAGTTTGAGTAAATAGCCGCTGGGAATGGAAGAGTCAATGATGTAGCGTATTTTCGCGAACCATCGCTATCGTGTAAGAGAAAATCCAGGTCTCTGTTAAAAAAGTATCGGAAGGGAATCCTTGGTTCGTCTGCTTGGCCAATGGTCGGTAGGGGTTTGGTCCAGTCGGTGTAGTATGGAGGGTTGTCCCTTTGTGTGAAGTCAATGTTTGCTTCCGGATTGAGCCAATCCATGTTGTTAGACATAGCTCGAGCGATGTTCTCAAGATGATATTCGACCTCGAGGGCGCTTTCAGAGCTGTCTTGTAGGAGTTGAAACGCTTCATTCTTGATTCGCTTCAATTCAGATTTCGTCATTTTCTTCACCTGGAACTTTTCTTGCAAAAGTTTTGCGTGCTCCAATGTAGAACCGTCTACCAAGTCTTGACCTTCATCAGGGTAGGGAGTTTGATTGACAAGTGTGGAGAACCATTCAAACTCTTCGGTTTTATCGTCATCTAGCCATGATACGACTCCAGGCTGAGTCGTCTTCTTCTTCTTTTTGGAAGGCCTTGATGATGATACTGGTTTCTGCACTTGTTTGGGTGAGGTGGGTTGTTGTCGGGGCTCAAGGACCTCTTCATCGTCACCACCCGTATACTCAAAGTGATCACCTGTTTTATAAGTCAGGGGTGGTAACTCGGAATCGTCCCGAGGTTTATCAGTAGAAGATCGAGGTGGAGGAGACTTTTGTTGAGAAGAAGTCCGTGGTGGAGGAGGTGGCATAGACGTAGATTTACCAGACTGCTTCTGACGTTTAGGTGCAGAGTCCTTATCCTTATCATCGTCATCTCTTGGTCGTTTGGGTTGATCAGCTGACTCCTTGCATGATGATCTGAGTTGAAAATCAAGTAGATTTTCGAAAAATTTAGCTTCATTCGAAGTAAACGTTCCAGATCGCTTTGACATTTGCATCACTAGTTTAGCGATTAACTCAGATTCAGAGAGATCAGCTTCTTTGGCCATTGTATGTTTAACCAATGCGACGATGTTAGGGGTGAGTTGTCTGGAAAATACTTCTCTAGTCACACCGGGGACAGTGTCGAGAAGAAACTTGTGGGTATGATCTCATGCTGTCTTCTCCAGTTCCTTTTGGACTTTAGGAACGATATCCTGAAGGTACTTGTTAGTGTAACCTTCGATCATTTCGTTCAGTTCCTCTTTTCGATGACTCTTCATGAACTTCTGAACAAATTCCCTTTCTTTCTCCATCTTGTCTTTCTCATCATTTAAGTACTGAATTTGGTCAGCAAACCAATTCATTTTTCTGTAAAGTATGTCCTTCTTTCTGACTTGTTGGACAGCTTTCACAATCCTTTTATGAGTCTGAGAAATCCAAGATTTAGGTGGTTTCTTCACTGATTTGGATGATGATCTGGTTGACTTCGTTGATGGTGGTTGTGATGAATGAGATGAAGAGTCTGATGATGAGGAGACATGAGGAGACTTCATGTCCTTAGGAGTTTCTGAGGTTTTCTCCTTTGAGTGTGTTGGACTGTCTAGAAGAAACTTTGTATAATCATCCTCGTCATCTCTAGACTTTTCTTTCTCAGTTTCCAGTTTCTCAAAATCATACACAATAGTATCCTCTACAGGCTTTTGTTGTTGCACAAGAGTGGTGGCACCAGATCCCTTATCGGGTCGATTAACAGCATCAGGATCTGGAGAGGAGTGGGCAGCACCACTTGATCCTCCGGGGCCACCCATTTGATCTTTAGCAAATTCTTCAGCCTTTTAACGATGTCGGACGATTTTGAACTTCTTCATGTATGATTTATCCAGTTGCTCTTCTTCTTGTTCATCAGAGCTCTCATCATAGGGTACAATTGCTGGAGTCTTCCCTTTTTCTTGGACAGCTGGAGGACTTGGAGGTTTTGCTACTGAGGGATTAACATCCTTTGCAGTTTCAGAGTATGTGATCTCTTCATCTGTGTTAGTAGCATCAGAGTCCTCGTCCCTGAGCTGTCTTTGCGGTTCAGGTGAAAGGATCGGAGTGGCTTCCTGAGAAGGAACTTTCTTCTTAGTGGTAGGTTTCCTCTTTGGAATAGGTTTCTTCTTTGGAACATTCCTCTGACTATCTGAACTTGTGACACTTCCAGCACTTCCTTTTCTGGTTCTCCTTACAGGTGTTCCAGAATATTTTTCGTCGAGATGACCAACTTTGCCTTGTCTGACTGCTTCCAGATACCTTTTGTACGATTCGAGCTTTCTGACATCTTCAGTTAGAAGGAAATCTGGCAGCACAGCACCTTGTTTCTTTGTAGACGTTTCCTTGATTCTGACAGATAGAATAGGCTCCGTCAACATGTCGTGATTGTCGGGGTCATTGAGCCTCTTGGGAATGTCAGGATGAAGTCCAAGTGCTCTCTGGATCAACAATTTAGTATATCTGATGTAGGGAATCTTTGAGCCAAGTTTGTTGAGAAATGACATCATGTCATCCCAAATCAGAGCTTCGATAGCGATGTGTTTCCTGTTGACCAATGCCCAGAATATTTGCAATTCCATGAGCTTAGGGTGCTCATAGCCGCTGTCACGACCAGAAACAGACTTGGTGATGATCATGTAGAGAGTTCTCCAGGGTTGAGGAATACTCTTAAGCTCTACGTGAGAATGCTTGGTGATTACTCCTGTAGCCTCGTCATAACCGATATCGATTAAGAATTGGAGAGTGAGCTCTTCAGCAGGTGTGGCATATAGTTTGGTTGGATCGACATCAGGAATTAGGAGAACTGCCCTTAAGTCTGTAGGTGTAATGGTGACTTGTTTGTGATTCAGAGTCACCGTCACAGCAGTTTGTCCTTTGACCCTTTCCATAGTGTTCCAGAACTGTTGGATGTAGATCTCAGGGACAGTTGCAGAGTGACTAAGCATGTTCTGATACGGATGAGTCCTCAGAATGTCAATAGCAATTAAACACGAAGATTCAGAGCAAGTGAGGGTGTCAAAGTCAACACGGAGATTATTCTTTCCTATCTTCATTGGATAGCCATGAGGATAGATATCAGCAATGGAGAGAACTTCAGGTGCATCCACATTCATTTGTTTAGCCATGTCGTGATCTGAAATAACATTAGCCAAAAGAACCAACATATCGAAAGACATAATGTTAGTCAACAGAAGGTCTTATTGTCTAGTTATTGAATGTACAGTGATAATGATTGTTACGAGTCCTAAGTCACTTGTATGTTCAATAGTTCAATGATGTCGTGAAATGTTTCGTGAGTTAGTTAACTTTAAGTTTTAAAGTTTATGTTATCACTTATTGTTCACAGCATATTAGACGATTAAGTTTATTAGTGACATTATTGGATTCGTGACGTTATGATTAGTTTATTTACAAGTTTGTACACGTAACAAATCATCATGAAGGTCAATCCAGGGTTAAGCGTAGTTTTGGCAAAGTTATGCGTAGACAGGAATGATATATGCTTAGGCGTAAACTTACGCGTAGAATCCTAACTTACGCGTAAAAAGTGTTACGCGTAGGAAAAAGGAGACCTTATGCGTAGAGCTTATGCGTAGGCATATATTAACCTTACGCGTAAGGCTACTCGTAAGAGTTGACCTTATGCGTAGAGGTCACTGTTTACGCATATCCTTCACAGGATACGCGTAGTCCATTGTAGAACCTTACGCGTAGCTGTTATGCGTAGGATTATTCTTACGCGTAACATGACTACGCGTAGGGTAATCCTTATGCGTAGAGTTGCAAATGACCTTGATTCTGATTTTCACGAGTAACAAGCCTGAAATAGAACCATCATATCATCAATATTAACACATAGATTAACAACAGATCATGGCAAGAACACATGTTACACAGTTATGCGTAGAACTACATACGCGTAGTCTAAACCCTAAATCTACGCGTATGAGATCTAGCCATGGAATATGCACCAAACTTTTTCTGGTAGTTTAAGAGTGTTGAGGAAGTCTATATACCGAGTTATAACACCCAATTCATGGTGAATCAAAAATACCAAAACTTATGAACTTTAAACCCTAGTTCCAAATTGTTGATTATTTAGAGTTTCTGGGTGGTTATAAAGCAAGGAAATAATCAATTCATCACCATAAGAACATAACCCAACAATCTTTTTGACCAAAACACTTCACATTCGAAAACACCCAATTCGACATAAGAACCCTAATTTTCAAAAATCATTGATACGTGTTTCTGGGTGGTTTTTGATGAATAAACTGATATCATTGATGTATTTGAAACGTTTTGACATAATCCATTTAACCACAAACACACACATATTGATTGTGTGTTCTTACGCATAAGCGTAGAACACCTAATCACGCGTAGAACACGTTTAGGCGTAGGATTTACATGCGATTCAAAACCTTATCATAAAAACATGTTGTGATCACGAAAACACTTACAAGATGAAGATCAAAAACACGGTTTTCTTGAGTGAATTTCAAGCGTAGGATGGTTTTAGGTGTTTTTGCAATAAATGAGAAGTGAAAGTAGGTGGGAGGGTGTTTTATTAAAAAAGGGAGTTTAATCTTTTGACAGTTTTGGTCCCTCCACCTTTTCCTTTTTCAAACCAAGCCATTTAACTTCCATTTTGGTTACCAAACGAAGATTTTAGGAAAGAAACTTGACGACACTCTCCTCGACTTGAGAAAATAATGAAAGGTTATTAATTTAAGTCCGAGGAGTGTCTTTGAACCAGAAAATGTACCACCATTTGTAAAAGAATCAACCGAGATAAGATAACATGCAAGTACACAGATGTTTTGAAACAGTTGATAGATTATTTTCTCCCCCTCAACACTTGATCGGAAAAAATACTGAATTTTGAAAGATTAAAGTGTTGACGGAAGAAATATACTTGCCATGTTGAAAGAAAAATAGATTAGGAGAATATTTTTGTTGTTTTATCGGATTTTATATTTTTGTATTTTGTTTTTGAAAAATATATTTACAAAAGATGTTTTGGTGTTTGACAGGTTTTTAAGACTGTTTTAAGAGGTCATCCAATTCCTCTTGAGTCAAACACCTCATACCAATTCGGTGGACCAACTCATTAAACCTAGCGGGAGGCAAGGCTTTGGTGAGCAGATCTGCCAATTGGTATTCAGTACCCACAAAGTATAATTCAACGGTACCTTGTTCCACGTGGTCCTTGATGAAATGATAACATAGATCGATGTGCTTTGATTTCGAGTGCTGAACAGAGTTGCACGAGATGGCAATGGCACTCCGATTGTCGCAGTACATCGGGATTCTGTCAAATAGGTAACCATAGTCTTTGAGTTGTGTTCTCATCCAGATGACTTGAGCACAACACGCGGACATGGCTACATATTCTGCTTCGGTTGATGACAGAGATGTACAATCCTGCTTCTTTGATTGCCAAGACACCAGTTTATCACCGAGAAATTGTAAAGCTCCTGAAGTACTTTTTCTTGAGTCTAAGCATCCTGCGTGATCAGCGTCTGAAAAAGCGATTAGTTCAAAACCAGAATCCTTCGGATACCAGATCCCCAAGTTAATGGTTCCCTTGATGTATCGGAGGATTCTTTTAGCCTCAGAGAGGTGGGTTTCAGTTGGTCGCGACTGATAACGGGAGCATAGATAAACGGCAAAGACAATATCAGGTCTGCTAGTTGTTAGATACATGAGGGACCCAATAATACTTCGGTATTTGGTAGGGTCAACTAATTTCCCATGTAAATCAGCATCTAACTTCTTGGTATGAGTCATTGGTGTGGCATAAGTATCACAGGTTTTCATTCCAAATTTGTTTAACAAATCAAGGGCATATTTGGACTGACTCAAGAAAATACCACGGGGTGATTGATGAACTTGCAGTCCTAGAAAGAATGTAAGTTCACCCATCATGGACATTTCAAAATTTTTCTTCATTAGTTTTGCAAAAGCGATTGAAAACTTTTTATGTGTAGACCCAAAAATGATGTCATCCACGTAAATTTGAACAATTAAGATATGTGCCCCGTGATATTGTATAAAAAGAGTTGGGTCAACCGAGCCTTTGGTGAAATTATTGGCAATGAGGAAAGATGATAGCTTATCGTACCATGCCCGAGGGGCTTGTTTGAGACCATAAAGGGCTTTGTTCAGTTTGTAAACATGGTTCGGGAACTCAGGATCAACGAATCCATCTGGTTGGGTGACATAGACCGTTTCTTTAAGTTGCCCATTGAGAAACGCCGTTTTGACATCCATCTGATAGACCGTCATATTCATATGAGCCGCGAACGCGAGAAATATCCGAACAGCCTCAAGACGAGCAACCGGAGCAAAAGATTCTTCAAAGTCTATCCCTTCTTCCTGACGATAACCCTTAGCAACGAGCCGTGACTTGTTTCGGATGACATTCCCTTCAGCATCCAATTTGTTTTTCCAAATCCATTTGAGACCAATGACGTAGACCCCTGTTGGTCTTTCAACCAGTTCCCATACTTCAAGACGTTTGAATTGGTTGAGTTCTTCCTGCATGGATTCAATCCAGTTGTCTTTTGTCATTGCGTCTTTAATGTTTTTAGGCTCAGATTGGCAGACAGTGAGTGCATAAATGCAGTGTTCACCGTCTGTGTGAAGACGTTGTCGCGTAATGACTGGTTGATTCGGATTGCCAATAATGTTAGCCAGAGGATGGTCTTTTGTCCATCGGTGTGTAGAGGGTTGATGTTGGTATACATTGTGCAGATTTTGA
Source organism: Chrysanthemum seticuspe (assembly GCA_019973895.1). Lineage (NCBI taxonomy): Eukaryota > Viridiplantae > Streptophyta > Magnoliopsida > Asterales > Asteraceae > Chrysanthemum > Chrysanthemum seticuspe. The sequence goes on along the minus strand of BPTQ01000008.1, from coordinate 147,406,472 downwards.
GGATTCAAATGGTTTGTTGAAGATTCCGCGACATCTGGTGCAGCAGTCTCATTAGCAAACAGGTTGAAGAACGCATTTGGATCAAAATCTGCAGGTGGGGGTACTTCATTCAGAATATCATCAGCTGGTTCATCATTGTTGGAAGCGGTGTGTTCAACTGTTGTGTTGGAGTCAACTGGTGTAGGTGCATCTTCAACAGTAGTAGTTGTAGCAGGTGTATCAGGTATAGGAATATTATCAGGTTGTGCAGCGGAAACAGCGGATACACCTGGAGCACGTTCATCAATATCGTCACAGAACATAGGAGCAAATAACCTTTCCATTTGTTGACGAGTTAGCTGGGGGCTTTGTTCAGCTGATGATGGGGTTTGGGGAAAGTTTAAACGGTTGTGTCCGGGTTCTAAGCTGTTATACTCAGAAGCCATTTCCGTGAGTTCATCGAAATGAGCATGAATCGTTTCCATTACCTCCTTAGTTCGACGATTCCAGATTCGGAAACCTTTAGAATTGTCACAGTATCCAATAAAGACTCCAATATCAGCTTTGGCTTTGAGCTTTCCAAAATCATCACGATCATTATTCGGATAGCAAAGGGATCCAAATACATGAAAGTGTTTGAGGTTCGGTTTATAGTTGTGGACAAGCTCAAAAGGTGTTTTGTTGTGGCGTTTTGTGATCATAGAACGGTTTTGAGTATAGCATGCAGTAGATACAGCTTCTGCCCATAAGTAATCTGGAAGTTTAGCATTGATTAACATTGTTCTTGCAGCTTCCACTAACGTTCGGTTTCGTCTTTCAACAACTCCGTTTTGTTCAGGTGTACGTGCAATAGATGTTTGATGCTGAATTCCTACTTTCTCATAAAATTCACGAAGGGTTTTGTTAACAAATTCAGTTCCTTTGTCTGTTCTGATAATTCTGACGGTGTTGCGGAGCTGAACCTGTATTTTTGTGAGAAAGGTGATGATCATTTGTGGAGCTTGGTCTTTGCTACGAAGAAAGTAGACCCAAGTCCATCGTGAGTAGTCATCAACAATTACTAAGATGTAGCGTTTGCCGTTGATCGTTTGCACACGCATCGGGCCACACAAATCCATGTGAAGAAGATGTAGTACATGCTGAGAGCTGTGTTCCACCTTTGAAGGAAAATGAGCACGAGTGCTTTTCCCTTGTTCACAGGCTGAGCAAAGGTGATATTTTGAATACCGGAATCGTGGGAGTCCTTCAACTAGTTTGTGTCGAGCAAGGTTGGTGATGGTTTGAAAGTTTAGATGTGAGAGACGACGGTGCCATAGCCAGGATTTTGTTGATGTTGCCTTAGAAAGTAAGCAGATGGGAGAGGAAGCAACCATATCTTGCATAGAGATAGTGTAGAGACTAGAATTACGCGAGCCAGACATAAGGTCATTTCCTTGTAGATCACGAATGAAACAAGTTTTCTCCCTGAAAGCAACCTCCAAATCTCCATCACAAAATTGACCTACTGAAAACAGATTGTGACCGAGGCCTTCCACATAGTAAACCCTGCTGATTTCGATGTTCCCATTGACATAATCTCCGTAGCCCATGATGGCTACGAAGTGATCGTTCCCGAATCTGACAGTGCCAATGAACTTTGCAATAAAGTTTGATAATAGTTTAAGGTTGCCTGTCATGTGTCGGGAACATCCGCTATCAACAATCCAGAGAATGATCTGTATCACCTGCATTACACACAGACGACACAGATGGAATAGAAGTAGATGTGGAACCCGAAATGTTAGAGGGTTCCGAAGCAGGTATGTTAGACATACACACATTGATAATTTTAGGCATCCATTTAAATCCTAGTGTGTTATATATCCATTTCTGCCATCTATAACTACTCTTTGCTTTAGTCTTAGTGAAAGCACTAGGTGGTACTTCATTCTTAGGAGGTGAAGCGGGAGCTACTGTGATAGCAATGGTTGCCTTAGAATCTAAAGAAGGTGGTTTACCAAGCACAGACTTAGAATGATTAGTGGGCCTAGAGGTATTCCGATTCTTAGGATTCCGTAATCGAGAGATTATAGCTTTAGCAACACATTTGTCATGACAATCAGAATTCATATTCTTCCGACAAATAACACAAGGTGCATCAGACTGAATATCAAAAGTACTTAACGGTTTAGCTTTCGTTACATCACTATTTCTATTACATTTGCCAGACGTAACATCTATAGTGGAAGCAACATGAGTTTTATTCAGAGTCCTAGGGTGTTCTTCTACTTTAGCATTCCTTATTGATCTTTTCTTAGGTCGCAACTTCCTATTCGTCGATTGAGTGCTCCTAGGCTGTGAAGTGCGGACGTTTGGAAAAGAAGCAACTATTCATGTTTTAGTAGAGGGAAACACATTAGCAACTTGTGATTTGGCAGTTGGAATTCTAGGTTCACGATTACTAAGTGTGACGGGTGCTAATCTCTTAATCACAGTAGGCGGAAGTTGTTCATAATTTCCTAACATTTCCCGTAACTTAGAGATGGTGTGAAGCAGATCTTGATTTTCAGAACGAATATTACCAGCAAAATTCATGACTTCTCTAGTGTGAGCAAGATAGTGATCAAGTTCGTTTGATGCTTCAAGTCGAGTCTTTTTGAGTAAATCAAATATGACACCATATTCCTGTTTAACTTTTAAAAGTTCTTGTTCATATTTTGAGATTTGACTTTTTAAAGACACGTTTTGATCATCCAGTTGCTCAATTTTAGGATCAGAAGATTTTGCACTCAACTGAGCGATTTTCTTTTGAAAACTAAGTTGATGGTTGTGAATATCTTTTTCACACCAATGAAGACGACGTTTTGCATTGTAAATTTCAGTGAGTAATCGTTTATTTTCAGCTTTTAAAGACTCGATCTGAAGCACATTATCAGTGTTCTCAACAGTAACAACAGTTTCAACAATATCAGCAGAGATATGATCAGATGCATATGGCAAAGAATAGAATAACACAACATTATGGATATCAGCACAGATAACATCTTCCAAGAGTCGATCAACATCTTTTCTCAAGAGTTTCTTCTTACGTTTAGTATTAGAAATAGATGTTTCAGTTTTCTCGAAAACGTTTTTCATGACCCCAAGTTCCTTATGAAAATCCTTTTCCCAGGCAATTGCACAACTTTTCAAGTTTTTAACATTAGGTAAAAGATTTTTCTGAAAAATGTCTCTTTGTTCTCGCGCCAGAGGCGATTGAAAATGTTCAACTTTGATTTCAGATCGATATTCTATCTCATGTTGTAAAGTTTTGAGGTCAGCCATGAAAATGTCAAAATATCGAAGAATTTTTCGATTTTCAGGTTGTGAGTTTACTTCACTAATGGAAGGTAAAGGACCATAAGTTTGTGCAAAGTCTGTTTTGGGATTAACATTAGAAGACTCAGGTGTTTTGATGATAACCCTTGGTGTGTTAGAATAATCCGTTGGTGTGACGAAAGTGACCGCGTTTTTATAATTAAAAGGTTTGTTGTAAACAACGTTTTTTAATTTTGATCGACTCTCGTCTTCTGCATCTAATTCCTCTTGACGATGATATTCAACAACACTCATGACAGTATTATCAATTTTGTATTCTGCACTGGAAACTTCAGGAGTTGGTTTGAATGTTTTTAGTGAAAGCTTTGGTTTGTAATCAGCTAGATTTTTTCCATATCCTTTTGGATTGGGTTTTAAGGTAAACTTTTCAATAGCTGTTACTGATTCACCATGTTTGTAAACAACAGTTTTAAACTCTTTAAGTTTGTTTTGCAAGCCGATAATTTCTTCAAGAAGGTCATCTACCCGATTCGTTGAATGCTTTTTGTATGCGGAGAACTGTTTTTTGACAATTTAACAACTCAGCCTTAGCTTTTTGATTTTCCAAGGTAAGAGCGTTAATTTGCTTTTTATGTTCGTGTTTCAGTTGTTCTAATTCAGACAACAAAGCATTCTTCGAGGCGGCTAGATCACGCATCTGTCTCTCTAAATATTTTTCGTTTTGATGAGATTTTGCAAAAGCGGCTTCAAAACCTTTTTCACGGTTGTCTTGAGTCTTGAAAAAGTTGAGTTGCATTTGTAAACATTCAAAATCCTTGGTTAACAGTGCATTTTTACGTTTTAAGGACTGATTTAATGCATAACATTCCTCCATTTTGATTTTATGGTCTTGAATTAACCGAGCAAAATCCTGATGAGGCAACAGATCATCTTGTTCAACGTGAGTCTCAACATGATCATTCTTTAGATCCTCAAGTACGACCACGGAGTCAATTTGATTATCAAAGGAAACCATAAGGTCATCTTGATCGTCAAATGTAACTACACGGTTAACTTGAAAATCATCAGAAAGAGATGTAGAAGACTCATTTTGAACCGTCTGATCCGTGCCAGATTCAGATATTGGCGGAGATATTAGTTCAGATATGATGATGGTTTGTTCGGGTACCTGAGACAAGCCATCAGTGTCATACACTGGGCCTGTATCACTCATGTGCAGCTCATGCATATTAGCCATCAACATAACAGCTGCATTAGCCTGCAAGTCCTCCATATCATCATCTGAGTCTGCATCTGCCATAAAGCTCTGTTCTTTGTCTGTGAGAGATCCACCAGCTTCATCCTTAAGAGCCAAAAGTAAAGCCTCTTTGAAATAAGCACTGCCCCTAGTCCTTGGCTTTGGGCATGCATTAGCCAGGTGTCCCTTCTCATTACAGTTGTAGCATCTAAGACCATTTAACCGATTCTGAGCATTTCCCTGTTCCACCACTTGAGCTCTGTTGTTATTCCTACCCACAGCATTAAACCCTTGACCACCGCCCATCTGACGACCATAATCACGATTCTGAACTTCAACACGTCCATTGTTCACAACAGCTTGAGTCCGTGTGTTAGATGAGGAACGAATACGATTGTTGGATTTGTTGGTGTAACGGCCAAAAGCATTAGCAATCATCACAAATCCTTGTTGCAATGCTTCGAACGGATCGATTTCCTCAGTCGCGTCACTGACATATGCTTGAGCATTGTTGCTGTATGGAACCAATTGATTTTGTTGAGGTTGTTGCTGTGAAGGTGTGTTTGAAGCAGTTGGTTGAGTTGCTGGTTGAGAGGGATAATTCTGTTGAGCATACAAGGCAAGTTGTTGATTATCCGGTTGTGACTGTTTAGCAAGTTGAGCACGGAGAATCCTTTCCCGATCAACTTCCTTTTCATGAGGCTTCAAGTAATCGTACAACAATCCATAAGTAGAATGATGCATATTCTTCGCTTGACGGAGAAAGATGACATACTTCTCCCATTCAGGACCAAGACTACTCAGGAACTTAGTATTCACTGCAATTCTTGGCATGATGATGTTGTGTTTATCCAAATCATTGATGATGTCTGAAAATCGATGATGATAGGACTCTAGTGTCTCTCCAGGTTCAATCATGAAGTGTTCATAATCCAAGTAAATTTTGGATTCCAAATCCTCCTGATTGAGTACTAATCCTTCCATAAGAAGACGAATATGATCCCACATTTTTTGTGCAGTTTTTTGAGCATCAACACTACGAAGAATTGGGTTTGGTAATCCTAAGAGGATGTATTCCATTGCAAGTTCATCAGCTTCATAGTGTAGAAGTTCTGTAGGATTTAAATCTGCAACAGTAGCAATGTTGGTTTGTTCATCTCTTGGTGGAACAGCAGTTGGATCTCCGGGTACAATGACAGTAGGCATCTCAAATGGACCTTCCAAGATAACCTTCTTTAAGAACTTTCCATGTGGCTTCTTCAGATCACAAAACCTAAAGAACCTTATCACCCATTGATCGTAGTTTCCTGGAGTGAGCATTGGAGGTCTATCAAGTGATCCAGCTTCATGAATTGATTGTTGGCTGCTTAAAGCTTCACACATGTTTGCAAACCAAGTGGGTTCCTTCATAGTGTTCCTTGATGGATGTTGATTGAAATCATTTGTGTAGGTTTGAACTTGAAGGCTTGGTGGTGGTTGAACCATTTGTGGTTGTGGAATTGCACCAAGTTGTGGAGTATGTTGCTGATTAAATTGTTGTTGATAAATAGCTTGTTGTTGATTCCATTGTTGATGTTGTGGAGTTAATTGTTGTTGTTGATGATTATAAGTGTGAGGGAAATAGGTAGAGTATGGTGGTTGAGACATGATGATAAACTTGTGTGGTAAAAATGGATCTTTGTAGTCGAATGAACCTTTGTTGATGTAGAAAAGACAAGAACCAAGTAGCACTTATGCGTAAAAACACCAAAAGTTACGCGTAACAATAATGAGTTACGCGTAGGATTTAGCTTACGCGTAAGTAGGATAAAAGCACTAAAGTTAGGCGTAGGCAAAAGTTAGGCGTAGAAAGTTAGGCTTAGGATTACCTTATGCGTAGACCTAAGTTTACGCGTAAAGTGAATCTTATGCGTAGAATTTCTACGCGTAAGCTTATGCTTATGCGTAATTTTAGGGTTTTTTCCCAAATGATCTTTTACACTTCACAGTGCAAAAGATATCCAAAGTCGACGTATTTTCAGACTTATCCAAGTAAGAAAACACGGAATAAACCAGGAAAATGAAGATCAAACCAAGGAAAATCTTACGCGTAATTTTACGGTTTTGATACGCGTAGGATTACTCGTAACTTTGATTTTTCCCAAATGTGTTTCTAAACCAAATTTTTGTTATGGAATAGCTTCAATAGTACCAAAAGAACACAAAAATGTAAATTTTGATGTACCAAAACTGCTAAACGGGTTACGCGTAGAACGACACCCACGAACAAAAATAAGCTTAAAAACGTAGATCCACGCGTAAAGTTTGAAACTTTTTGCCAAAAACCAGTATTTTAACACCTCAAAACATTGAAAGTACAAGAATCTTGGATTAAAAAGTGTAAAAAACGAGTTTTTAAGAGAACCAAATATGGCGTTATCTTTACGCGTAAGACCCAAAACCAAAAAACTTCAAAAACAAAGTGTACACCCAACTATTTGGCGATTGATACCACTGTTAGGTCACAAGTTTTACAAACACAAGTTATAGATAAAGAGATGAAGGCGGATGAACAAGTAAACCACACACACACACAATAGTAATAATACGGTTAGGCGTAAGGCATGAGTGAAAGGAAAACTTGAACAACCAACCCTCAAATGAGGGTTTACAAGAGTATTTATAGGAGGGAAGCTAGGGCAACACTCCTAGTTCCCATCCTTTCTTATGTGGGCTTGGGCCTAAGCTTATGGGCCTTCTACATAAGCTTGACCTTAAACAAACATAAAGGCCATAATAAAGCTACCTATTACATGTGAAATATAAATACTTGAAATACTGTTTAGGAGTGATTCCAACACGCTACCACAGTACAAAACGAATACATAGGTGATCTTGATAAGATGGAGGATAGAGTAGAAAATCCAATCCCATCGGATAACCCACAAGTCCTACCATCACTTGAGGAACACACATCGCCTATAACTTACCCGGAAGAAGTAGAAGAAACTATAGGAACTCCGATTGTGGAACTTTAGACCAAACGCCACTAGAGAATGTAGGTTTAGATGCTTGTTGTCGTGACCTCTCTCTTAGTCCTAGGGAAGTTCCTAATTTTGATGAACCGGAGCCTCAACCAAAAACCTTACCCAATGTTCCGTCTTTAGATGTGAATCTTGGAATTGAATTAGGCTCCAATCCACCCATCAAAATAGATAGTCCGGGTAGTTGCTTGATAAAGGTGGTAGATTCTAGGCCATGTAGAGTGGAAGCTAATATAGGAGTAACCCATGACCTTACACACTTATATCACCCATTCATGGTTGATAACAAGAAACACTATGGGTTTAAACCAGGTTTATTAGGTCAAGATGGATCCTTAACTATGAATCTTTTGAAGTTGATAGAAGATGATCCATTTTTAGGAGGGAGATTTGATTCACCCGCTACACCAATAGACTTAGGTAAGGTTATAATGAATGGAGCACACTCCTTTGAGCATATAAATCACCCATCACCCTCTCCTCACGTAGCAAATTTCCACCCTAAGGGTGTGTATTGCTACTATCACCCGCAGTTAAACTTAAGTGTAGGAAAAACTTCCCCTTTATCTGTTAAATAAGGGTTGAGTCAGGCTCGTGACTCGAACAAAAACAAGCGCTTCTTGGGAGGCAACCCATGTGTATTTGTTTTTCATTTTCATTTGTGTGTCGTATATCTTTTATTAATTGTTTATCCTCATGTTTAAAATTGTAAAAATGCTTTATTTTGTTTTTAACCTCGTCTTAATTGCATATAAAGGTATTTTACATAAGGGATAAGTGTAGGGAGGATTACACACGTTTTCAAAAGAAACGTAAACATGAGAATAACAATTAACTAAAAGATATTTATGTTTGTTTGTTCGAGTCAAATGCTTGTATCGAGTCATAATGGATGTTTTGCAGAAATTTTTCCAGATTCTAAAGATGTAAATTTTCCAGAATTTTTTTCTTCAGAAAATCGCAGACCAGTTTTTGTCAGGATAACCTGACGGCGTCAGGATTGCAACCTGACGGCGTCAGGAAGGAGTAAAAACATCAGATTACTTTTTTCTCGTTTTCTGAGCTACTATTAAATTTTTGGAATTTTCCAGGTCTTAATTTTCTTAGAAATTCTGTAAACATCCATTCCACAAGCATTATATCCTAGTTTAAATCGAGTCTTATATATATTATTACCGCCGATTTTACGCGAAGGTTTCGTTTGCTTTCTTCAAGTGTGCAGGTTTAGTTTGTCAGGAAGAAGTTACATAAGATTGGAAGGAGCTTTTCACGCAATAATTCTTCTTGGAAAAGAGTTTAACCACCACTTTACACGGATCCTACCGAGCTAATCAGGGGAGTATTAGTTTCTTTCGTTTTTAATTACCTTCTTTTATCATAACTTTGATACTTTCGGGGAACATTGGGGACAATGTTCAGTTTAAGTGTAGGGAGGGAAAATAAAACGGGAACTTTGAAACTATGCTTATCCTTGACTATTTGCTTTGTCCAATTGTGATTGTGTAATAAACCATGAGAAAATGTCGGTTAGGGTAATTTTGGCACCAAATTTAAAATTTTTTATGACATATAGGAGTGGGCCATTAGTCTTAACAAAAGCGTCTCATGGATAGGAAGTTGCATGACTAGCACAAAAACCCTTTACCACCCAAATTCCACCAAAATGTGAGGATCGCCCTTATATTAGTAGGAATTAAAGCATTCATCTTTAATGCTTAGAGTGTGAACCGGTAGTATATTAGATTCTAGAACTTGTTTTGTGATGCATTCCGAGATCGCAAGTGAGGCTACACTTGTGTAGTTAGGAATAACTAAATGATAAGAGGCATTAGGATAACCCTTGTTTGATACCTATAATATAATTACTTCTTCCATATCGGTTGAGTAATTCCCCCACACCCTTTGCGTTGTACTCATCTTTAGTACACGATACCTCTAGTTAACCCCTCAGAGCCTATCCTTTTCGCGGTTCTCGTGATGTTTTGGTTTTTCCAGAATATCAATGAAGAGCATTGTTTACACCCCACCCCCAAATATACACCCAAATCGCCTTAGCCTACCCCTTATGCACTCACTTTTAGTGCAAATGTTTGTTATCACCCCAACCCCTTAGTTCAATTATCTAGTTGCTTGTATAAGTTGCTAAGTCGAGTCATATCCTTTGTATACAGTTTTGGGATGATTGAGATTCATGGGAAAAGTTAAAGTGTATGAAATGACGGGAAGGGAACGTTAAAAATTCAAATTCCCTTTTGTTTGCATAATAATGTACCCCAAGTGTTTTGATCTTTTCAAATCGGGTCAAATTAGTGTTAGAGTAATAAAAACTCAAGTGTAGGGGTATGCCTGTAAATCCCTAGTATTTTGATGTTATCGTAGAGGATGGTAGAGTAAAAGTGTATGAAAAAAAAAAAAAAAAAAAAAAAAAAAAAAAAAAAAAAACATACCGGCTACCATCCTACATCTATCTTTGAATTTATGTTTGTTTATTTCCGTTACCTAGAGTTTTAGAGTGTCGAGTCTTGGCTTAGCAACGCCATTCTTCATATGCATTTAACATAGAGATTTTTGACTTGCCACCACTAAAAAGCCTATCCCACCAAACCCTTATTTCCCTACCGTAAGCCTAACATTACAACCCTTTAAAGACCTCTTTGATAGTCTTTCCTAGGTGCTTACGCCAAAGTGATGGAGGTTAGATCTATTCTCAAGCCTATGGTAATCTATGTACTAGGACCGGTTAATGAGTGTTTATCTTCCATTTCCTATTTTGTTATATTTCATATATACACCCGAGAGAGATGTGAGTATCCAAACACCCCATGTGAGGTGCTAGTATGTAATTTCCGTGCTTGTTATGACTTTTGCGGGGCTTATATGTGTTGTAGACCGTTTTGAATTAATGCTTCATGACCCCTAACTTATAAATTAATTGGCTAAAATCACATTTGCTTGAGGACAAGCAAATAACAAGTGTTGGGATATTTGATAAGGTTTTAAAAGGTACCATTTTGAGGGGTCGTTTAAGTCCTTATTTGATCACTTTTGTATCCGTTATTGCTTAATATCGTTCCTTTTCACTGTTTAGGTCTCGTGAAGGCAAAATGCTGGAATGGCACTTATTTGGACGAAAAGGCGCGAATATATGAAGAAAATGGCCAAAGTCAAAATCGAGACACTCACAGTTGCTGAAACTAGAAGGCGACGGCGTCAGGTGCTAATGGCGACGCCGTCCCAAGATTTTTGTGACGGTCCAGAACCCAAAACTCGTATTTTCAAGCGACGACGTCCAGTTGTAAAAGAGTAGGCCGTCGCTACTCAGACGGCCTAGATGCAATCCAGACGACGTCAGAAGCAGAAGAGGACGGCGTCACGGACATAAGGTGACGCCGTCGCAAGGTTAACGTGGCCAAGACGAAACCCTAATGACGGCGACACGACGGCGTCACTAAACATAAGGTGACGCCGTCGCAATTGTAATCTTATATATAGAATCCGAATTTTTCAGTCTTTTGTGTGGAGAGTCTTTGGAGTAAAAACCTAAAACCGAACCTAAGGTGTCTTGTACAGTATTTTAGGGTTTTAAACCCTATCTTACATCAAGATAAGTCTTTACTTCATTAATTCAATTATGTCTTTGATTATTTGTGTGTATGCTTGCATGTTCTCCATGTCCGGCTAATTTATTTGTGTGTTTGCTTAGAAAGTATGAAACTTAATTATTGAATATTGATTGGTTGTTTCTTATCTTAGTTGATTAATGATCTAGTAATGCGATAGGTCATTCGTTGTGTACTTAATGCTTGATTCATCTTTGTGAACCTTAGAATATAATTACCTGAGTAGTTGTAGGCTAAACCATCCAAAGAGCGCCTTAGAGTAGGAGTTTATCATCCCTAGTGGGTTTGTAGACGAGACCCTTTGGTAAGTTCAAAGAGTTAGGGAGAAACGCATACCCTACAACTTTAGACACACAACGCAACTAGGAATAAGGACGTGACAACTCAACCATCAATAGGAGATAATTAAGGATTAGTACAACCTAAGTAAACACATCTTTAAACTATTATACGAGCACACATTAATTAGACATAGACTCCCACAACCTTAGTTTAGATAATTAGATAATAGTAGAGTAATCGGTAGAAATACCAACCCCCCAAATCCAATACCCGAGATTCGTACCTTTCTATTTCATAAAACATAAAAAGATAAAAAAAAATAATCTTCCTCAACCTTAACCTTAGCGTAGTAACTCCTTACTAGCATTCCTATTCCCCTAGAGAACGATATCAATACCCATGGCTTACCCTAATTACTACACTACAACGATTAGGTTCACTGCCTAGGGTGTTATAAAACTTGCTCGAAGAAAAGGAAGTTTCCTTGACCCCGAACGACGCGTGTAGCGTTATCAAGTTTTTGGCGCCGCTGCCGGGGAATAGAATAGCTAGTTAGTAGTCCACCTCGTTTAGGTTCTTTGCTTGATTCCTATCAAGTAAACTTTTTTCTCATTTTTAGCTTCCTTGTAGTCTATCCCCCTTCTTCGTGACCTTTGTTCGTAACCATTTTCATTGACTATTCCGTTAGCCGTTATGGAGAACGCGAATCTGCCAAAACTTTCACCCAATCAACGAAATCTACTACATAATCTACCCTTTCCACTCCAAAATGAGATCTTGAGATTCCAGCAACATCATGATGAATCCTTTCCTGAGGCGTGGACTCGAATTAAATATTTATTACAAAAAGTCCTTTATCATGGTATTGATTTACTGTTTCCACTACAATTCTTTTACACTCGTATCGCCCACGAAACCCAAAGGAGACTTGACTATGTAGCGGATGGGGATATTTGGGGACGTGGTGTTCGAAATGCATGGGAAACCTTTGAGATTCACGCCCAATTTAGAAGTGGAACATGGGACCCAAAAAACGAATCTTTAGACCTATTTTCAATTTGGAAACTTCGGTCGGAAAGGTTGTTTAGGAAGGAGATGATTAAAGTTGAGGTACCAAGGTGCATGTCATGGTTAGGCGCTACCACAGTACAAAACGAATACATAGGTGATCTTGATAATATGGAGGATAGAGTAGAAAATCCAATCCCATCGGATAACCCACAAGTCCTACCATCACTTGAGGAACACACATCGCCTATAACTTACCCGGAAGAAGTAGAAGAGACTATAGGAACTCCGATTGTAGAACCTTTAGACCAAACGCCACTAGAGAATGTAGGTTTAGATGCTTGTTGTCGTGACCTCTCTCTTAGTCCTAGGGAAGTTCCTAATTTTGATGAACCGGAGCCTCAACCAAAAACCTTACCCAATGTTCCGTCTTTAGATGTGAATCTTGGAATTGAATTAGGCTCCAATCCACCCATCAAAATAGATAGTCCGGGTAGTTGCTTGATAAAGGTGGTAGATTCTAGGCCATGTAGAGTGGAAGCTAATATAGGAGTAACCCATGACCTTACACACTTATATCACCCATTCATGGTTGATAACAAGAAACACTATGGGTTTAAACCAGGTTTATTAGGTCAAGATGGATCCTTAACTATGAATCTTTTGAAGTTGATAGAAGATGATCCATTTTTAGGAGGAAGATTTGATTCACCCGCTACACCAATAGACTTAGGTAAGGTTATAATGAATGGAGCACACTCCTTTGAGCATATAAATCACCCATCACCCTCTCCTCACGTAGCAAATTTCCACCCTAAGGGTGTGTATTGCTACTATCACCCGCAGTTAAACTTAAGTGTAGGAAAAACTTCCCCTTTATCTGTTAAATAAGGGTATAGTCAGGCTCGTGACTCGAACAAAAACAAGCGCTTCTTGGGAGGCAACCCATGTGTATTTGTTTTTCATTTTCATTTGTGTGTTGTATATCTTTTATTAATTGTTTATCCTCATGTTTAAAATTGTAAAAATGCTTTATTTTGTTTTTAACCTCGTCTTAATTGCATATAAAGGTATTTTACATAAGGGATAAGTGTAGGGAGGATTACACACGTTTTCAAAAGAAACGTAAACATGAGAATAACAATTAACTAAAAGATATTTATGTTTGTTTGTTCGAGTCAAATGCTTGTATCGAGTCATAATGGATGTTTTGCAGAAATTTTTCCAGATTCTAAAGATGTAAATTTTCCAGAATTTTTTTCTTCAGAAAATCGCAGACCAGTTTTTGTCAGGATAACCTGACGGCGTCAGGATTGCAACCTGACGGCGTCAGGAAGGAGTAAAAACATCAGATTACTTTTTTCTCGTTTTCTGAGCTACTATTAAATTTTTGGAATTTTCCAGGTCTTAATTTTCTTAGAAATTCTGTAAACATCCATTCCACAAGCATTATATCCTAGTTTAAATCGAGTCTTATATATATTATTACCGCCGATTTTACGCGAAGGTTTCGTTTGCTTTCTTCAAGTGTGCAGGTTTAGTTTGTCAGGAAGAAGTTACATAAGATTGGAAGGAGCTTTTCACGCAATAATTCTTCTTGGAAAAGAGTTTAACCACCACTTTACACGGATCCTACCGAGCTAATCAGGGGAGTATTAGTTTCTTTCGTTTTTAATTACCTTCTTTTATCATAACTTTGATACTTTCGGGGAACATTGGGGACAATGTTCAGTTTAAGTGTAGGGAGGGAAAATAAAACGGGAACTTTGAAACTATGCTTATCCTTGACTATTTGCTTTGTCCAATTGTGATTGTGTAATAAACCATGAGAAAATGTCGGTTAGGGTAATTTTGGCACCAAATTTAAAAATTTTTATGACATATAGGAGTGGGCCATTAGTCTTAACAAAAGCGTCTCATGGATAGGAAGTTGCATGACTAGCACAAAAACCCTTTACCACCCAAATTCCACCAAAATGTGAGGATCGCCCTTAGATTAGTAGGAATTAAAGCATTCATCTTTAATGCTTAGAGTGTGAACCGGTAGTATATTAGATTCTAGAACTTGTTTTGTGATGCATTCCGAGATCGCAAGTGAGGCTACACTTGTGTAGTTAGGAATAACTAAATGATAAGAGGCATTAGGATAACCGTTGTTTGATACCTGTAATATAATTACTTCTTCCATATCGGTTGAGTAATTCCCCCACACCCTTTGCGTTGTACTCATCTTTAGTACACGATACCTCTAGTTAACCCCTCAGAGCCTATCATTTTCGCGGTTCTCGTGATGTTTCGGTTTTTCCGGAATATCAATGAAGAGCATTGTTTACACCCCACCCCCAAATATACACCCAAATTGCCTTAGCCTACCCCTTAGGCACTCACTTTTAGTGCAAATGTTTGTTATCACCCCAACCCCTTAGTTCAATTATCTAGTTGCTTGCATAAGTTGCTAAGTCGAGTCATATCCTTTGTATACAGTTTTGGGATGATTGAGATTCATGGGAAAAGTTAAAGTGTATGAAATGACGGGAAGGGAACGTTAAAAATTCAAATTCCCTTTTGTTTGCATAATAATGTACCCCAAGTGTTTTGATCTTTTCAAATCGGGTCAAATTAGTGTTAGAGTAATAAAACTCAAGTGTAGGGGTATGCCTGTAAATCCCTAGTATTTTGATGTTATCGTAGAGGATGGTAGAGTAAAAAAGTATGAAAAAAAAAAAAAAAAAAAAAAAAATCGAAGAGGAGGACGGCGTCACGGACATAAGGTGACGTCGTCGCAAGGTTAACGTGGCCAAGACGAAACCCTAATGACGGCGACACGACGGCGTCACTAAACATAAGGTGACGCCGTCGCAATTGTAATCTTATATATAGAATCCGAATTTTTCAGTCTTTTGTGTGGAGAGTCTTTGGAGTAAAAACCTAAAACCGAACCTAAGGTGTCTTGTACAGTATTTTAGGGTTTTAAACCCTATCTTACATCAAGATAATTCTTTACTTCATTAATTCAATTATGTCTTTGATTATTTGTGTGTATGCTTGCATGTTCTCCATGTCCGGCTAATTTATTTGTGTGTTTGCTTAGAAAGTATGAAACTTAATTATTGAATATTGATTGGTTGTTTCTTATCTTAGTTGATTAATGATCTAGTAATGCGATAGGTCATTCGTTGTGTACTTAATGCTTGATTCATCTTTGTGAACCTTAGAATATAATTACCTGAGTAGTTGTAGGCTAAACCATCCAAAGAGCGCCTTAGAGTAGGAGTTTATCATCCCTAGTGGGTTTGTAGACGAGACCCTTTGGTAAGTTCAAAGAGTTAGGGAGAAACGCATACCCTACAACTTTAGACACACAACGCAACTAGGAATAAGGACGTGACAACTCAACCATCAATAGGAGATAATTAAGGATTAGTACAACCTAAGTAAACACATCTTTAAACTATTATACGAGCACACATTAATTAGACATAGACTCCCACAACCTTAGTTTAGATAATTAGATAATAGTAGAGTAATCGGTAGAAATACCAACCCCCCAAATCCAATACCCGAGATTCGTACCTTTCTATTTCATAAAACATAAAAAGATAAAAAATAATCTTCCTCAACCTTAACCTTAGCGTAGTAACTCCTTACTAGCATTCCTATTCCCCTAGAGAACGATATCAATACCCGTGGCTTACCCTAATTACTACACTACAACGATTAGGTTCACTGCCTAGGGTGTTATAAAACTTGCTCGAAGAAAAGGAAGTCTCCTTGACCCCGAACGACGCGTGTAGCGTTATCAATTAGCATATACACGATGGGTCGAGAAGATGGAATCAGTGATCGACATCAGTAACTGTGCAATCCACCAAAGGGTGAAGTATGCCTCGTGCTTGATGTCAGGAAAGGCATTGACATGGTGGAACACGCAGATTCAAGCTAGGGGAAGAGAAGCAGCTGTAGGCATGACTTGGACGACTTTAAAGCACTGCTGAAAGAGTAGTACTGCCCGGATAATGAGATGCAAAAGCTAGAAGATGAACTTTATCATCACTCTATGGTGGGGGCTGGTCATGCAGCCTATACGGATCGGTTTCATGAATTAGCCAAACTAGTTCTTCATATGGTTACCCCTGAATCCAAGAGGATTGAAAGGTACATCTATGGTCTTGTTCTCGAGATTCGAGGGACAATAAAAACAACCGAGCCTTCTACAATTCAAAGTGCGATACTAAGAGCAAGGACCTTAACAGATGAGATGGTTAGGAATGGAGCTTCGAAAAACAATGATAAAAGGAAAGGAGCGGGTGAATCAGTCGAGCAAATGGGTACAATGTTTGATAACAAGAGGGCAAGAGGATTTGCGGCAACTGTTTCTAGTCAGAGACGTTATGAGGGTACATCACCCAAATGTGTTAAATGTCCTTATCATCATCAGGAGTCTGAGCACTGCCCTACGTGTTATAATTGCAAACAGATTGACCATTTTTCAAACCATTGTAAATCAGTTGTGAGGCAGGTAACACCAGTGAATACGGTTAATATGAGAAATAACCAAAAGACATGCTATGAGTGTAACAGCCCAAACCACTTCCGAATTAATTGTCCTAAGTTGAATGGGGCACAGAGACAAGTACTGGATAACCCGACTCTAGCCGTAACGCTTGAAGGAAATAACCCAAACCATGGAGTCAATGTTAGTCCACCTCGGGGACGAGCATACTATTTAGGTACTAAGGAAGCCCGCAATACATAAACAAGTACGTGCCTTATCCTACCGCATTGTTCTATTCTAGTACACAATTTAGCTTTATTCATGCCTTGGTAGATTAGAAACTTAGATGCATTAAATTTCGGGACGAAATTTCTTTTAAGGGGTAGGTACTGTAACAATTCACATTTTCGAGAATTTACTATTCACTTTCACTATTCATCCGTAAAATTTTTATTTCACATTCTCGTAGGATAAATTATTTTAGTAATGACCTGAGAGTTCGACAATCGTTAGATCATTTTCGCAAAAGTTATTAAGAAAAAATCATTTTAAAGCTTCATTTTGGTCGGAACACCATTTTAACATCCCGCGCATAACGAAAACCGTCTCCGACAATTTTCCCCGCATCAGATAAATTTTTAGATCACTCGTGATTAATTTGAGAATTTTTAAAATTTATTTTTATGTTACCAAATAAGCCCAGCGCAGTACGAAACTAAACTTACGTTTTAAACAATTCTACTTACATCCAGACTTAACGATTCCTGCACGGTATTTTCTAAAATGTTTGGAAACTTTTATATTTTTGGAAAAGTCAAATATATTTCCCTCCTCCT
This sequence comes from Chrysanthemum seticuspe, assembly GCA_019973895.1. Lineage (NCBI taxonomy): Eukaryota > Viridiplantae > Streptophyta > Magnoliopsida > Asterales > Asteraceae > Chrysanthemum > Chrysanthemum seticuspe. Next base: position 147,388,695 of record BPTQ01000008.1, on the reverse strand, counting down.
TTGACCATAAAGAAATTAACCTTGTACGTTCTACCTTTTGCTTAAATCGCGTAATTTTTAAACTTCACGAATAACTGTTAAGTTATCCCACGTACGACGAAAACCAAAGTTTGACATCTCATATAACTTTTAGACTAATTTCTAAATAAATTCACGATCGTTTCCCTGAAATTTCGTTCTTTTCTGATAAACTGCGAATTACGTGTTTTTGACCTGTATTTCCAGTTTTGAGCAGCATTTTTGCACCCAATGAGACTTATCACCCATTTTATATTTTTAGATGGAGTATAATGATGAGTTTCATCATTCTTACAGGTTTCATATTTTTACGATACCCGGTTTTACGTTTTATGGCTTCGGTTGGCATTTAACGGAACCAAATCTTACTCTAAACTTAAGATAATACCAAAACTATCCACATAAGTCTTCTTATCATATCTTGGCCGACCTAGGGGGGAGTCATCATCTTGGTGTCTTGATCCTAAGTATGCATCCTTTAGATCATTTACATGTGTAAATTTAACCATGGTTAGTTTTTAACCCAATATATAGTTAACCATAATCTCTAGCCTATAAATACCAAGCAAATCACTTCATTTTTTCTGGCACCACACCTTCTTAGCATCTAAAGTCCTAAACCTAAGGCATTTCTCATAGATCTTGTAAGAACATTCATGTGTTCTTGAAGAAAAACTAGCGTTTGATCTTCGTTCTTGGAAGTTTTCAAGAAAGAGTCGTTATAATCTTCAATTAACTTCAAGTCTACAAAAGACGTCGTTATAATCTTATTTTATTCTTCGGGTTTTCAAGAAGGCATTATTATAATCTTCTAATAGCCGTGGGTTTTCGAAGATTGCAAATTCTACGTCGAAGCTCCGTTAATATTTTATTTTTCCATAATACTCAAGCATTCTATTTTAAGGTAAGTATATATATAACTCAAACTTATTTAAATACTTATAAACTTTGTTAGTTTATTTATCGTATTTATAAACTCTTACTATATCATATAATCAAAATACATGTTTTACGTATTGAGCACTACAACACTAGGGAACTTCATGTGAGGGGTTCATTTGGGTAAACGGATCGACGAGTTGCTAGATTTATGATTTAAAGTGTCCTAGCTCCTCGAACGTTTACTGCATGACCTCTGAATTATGATGGCCCGAACGGTAGTACGAGATATACAAACTAAAACCATTTCTATAAACAAACATACAAATACTACGTCATGATCAATATAATGGCATATATAAGCTCGTTCATGTTTTCTTAGGCATTATACCAAACCTAAGAGTTGACATCATATTCTAGGTTATACGTAGAGACTTCTAGGCTTATCCATCGACTCCGTTATACGTTGTGATATCATTTTAAGGTGAGTTCGTAGCCCCACTTTTACTCGCTTAATTGTTTTACAAACTATTTGGGGGAGATACATGCTCAAACATTTTCTTTATACTTTTTACAAATACTCAAAGCATTATATTTGATTGCATTATACTTGATTGCGTTATACTTGATTGCATTATACTTGATTGCATTATACTTGATTGTGATATACTTAAAACGATGATAAGTCTCCCAACATACACGGAGCAGTCCCCTCGTTCGCATGATAAGTCGATGATAAGTCTCCCAACATACATGGAGCAGTCCCCTCGTTCGTATGATAAGTCGATGATAAGTCTCCCAACATACACGGAGCAGTCCCCTCGTTTGCATGAAAGTCTCCCAATATAGACGGAGCAACACTAAGTGCAATAATGTGAACTATTATGTCTATATGTGTGCTTAACTATAAAATGTACTATATTTTAGCAGTGGGTTGTAAACACACAGGTTGCAAGTTTTGTATGGGCGAAAATTGGAACTGAGTGGATTTACAATGCCTTTGCTGTGTGAACATTCTTTAAAGGCTTTGCATGTTAAACAACTCTATGAACTCACCAACCTTTGTGTTGACACTTTTTAGCATGTTTATCTCAGGTCTATAAGATGATAGCTGTTGCATGGAGCATAGAGTCACTTGGCATATTTTGAAGACTTATGCTTTTATTATTACCATTCGATATGTTTTAAAAACACTTATGTATTGTACTTCAGAGCTTATGTTGTAACTCTGTTCTTATTAATCGAATGGTAACTTTTCAAAACGTCTTATTTAGAGGTCGTTTTCTATACCTTGTACTTTGTATTATGAAGTAGCACCCCATTGACACAGTCTTCCGCTGCGGTACTTTGGGGGTGTTACAGATTGGTATCAGAGCCTTGGTTATAGAGAACTAGGTTGCATTTAGTACCTAGACTATAACTACTTTATACATTAAGACTCTCCTCTTTATTTGCCTTACACACACTTCGTGCGCATATGTTCCTTGTTAGTTGTTTGTTTAGATCCTCGCTATTTGGGTGATATGTTTTTGTACTGATGGAGAAATCCCATAATTTAGTCAAGTCTTAAAAAATGTGGAGCTCGGTAATAACTGGTTATTTAACTTAATCTTGTGACATTTCTTGTTTGATGAGACACGAGATTAAGTTAAATAAAGGTTATTATTTAGCTGTAGAGATTTGATGATTTGCCCAAGGATGGGAGTTCTCCTGTGGATACTTCTAAGAACTGTTAGAGACTAATCTTTATGTGATTTTAGCACCTAAGGGAAATTTCTATGTACTGTGTGTGACACTCACTAGATACCTACACTACACCACTCCTCCTCCATTTAGGATCAAGCAGTAGAATGTCCATCCATTTAAGGAATGTGTATCGCTGAGATATGTGTGTATGGTAATATGTACACGTGTGAAAGGAGGCAATTATAATTATGGTGGCCAACATATTTATAAATGCATCACGACCCACGTGGACATATCTGATCATGCTTGCATTAATCAGCATTGACTCAAATTAGGAATGATTTAAGACTAAGCAGTCCAGGAACTTACCTCATATCTTGACAAATGTCCTTCCTTGTAGAAATCATGGGACCAAAGAGAGTAACTCGTAGCACTGGACGAGGTGGTGCAACACCACGGGGTGGAAGAACGGGTGGACGTGGAGGTAGAGGAGATGGTCACGACAATAGTGACCATAGTAACGATAGTGGAAATCCTGATTTCTCCGCCATTATTGCCCAACAACTACAAAACCTACTTCCCACTATAGTCACCCAAGTTGGCAATCACATCAATAATTCGGGAAACCACGGAAGCATAAATGAAACCACCAATAATGTTGGAGGAAATGGTAATAATAACAACAATAGGACTGGATGTACGTATAAGGAATTTACAGCATGTAAGCCAATTGAATTTGATGGTAAAGGAGGTGCATTAGCATATACATGATGGGTCGAGAAGATGGAATCAGTGATCGACATCAGTAACTGTGCAATCCACCAAAGGGTGAAGTATGCCTCGTGCTTGATGTCAGGAAAGGCATTGACATGGTGGAACACGCAGATTCAAGCTAGGGGAAGAGAAGCAGCTGTAGGCATGACTTGGACGACTTTAAAGCACTGCTGAAAGAGTAGTACTGCCCGGATAATGAGATGCAAAAGCTAGAAGATGAACTTTATCATCACTCTATGGTGGGGGCTGGTCATGCAGCCTATACGGATCGGTTTCATGAATTAGCCAAACTAGTTCTTCATATGGTTACCCCTGAATCCAAGAGGATTGAAAGGTACATCTATGGTCTTGTTCCCGAGATTCGAGGGACAATAAAAACAACCGAGCCTTCTACAATTCAAAGTGCGATACTAAGAGCAGGAACCTTAACAGATGAGATGGTTAGGAATGGAGCTTTGAAAAACAATGATAAAAGGAAAGGAGCGGGTGAATCAGTAGAGCAAATGGGTACAATGTTTGATAACAAGAGGGCAAGAGGATTTGCGGCAACTGTTTCTAGTCAGAGACGTTATGAGGGTACATCACCCAAATGTGTTAAATGTCCTTATCATCATCAGGAGTCTGAGCCCTGCCCTACGTGTTATAATTGCAAACAGATTGACCATTTTTCAAACCATTGTAAATCAGTTGTGAGGCAGGTAACACCGGTGAATACGGTTAATATAAGAAATAACCAAAAGACATGCTATGAGTGTAACAGCCCAAACCACTTCCGAATTAATTGTCCTAAGTTGAATGGGGCACAGAGACAAGTACTGGATAACCCGACTCTAGCCGTAATGCTTGAAGGAAATAACCCAAACCATGGAGTCAATGTTAGTCCACCTCGGGGACGAGCATACTATTTAGGTACTAAGGAAGCCCGCAATACATAAACAAGTACGTGCCTTATCCTACCGCATTGTTCTATTCTAGTACACAATTTAGCTTTATTCATGCCTTGGTAGATTAGAAACTTAGATGCATTAAATTTCGGGACGAAATTTCTTTTAAGGGGTAGGTACTGTAACAATTCGCATTTTCGAGAATTTACTATTCACTTTCACTATTATTCCGTAAAATTTTTATTTCACATTCTCGTAGGATAAATTATTTTAGTAATGACCTGAGAGTTCGACAATCGTTAGATCATTTTCGCAAAAGTTATTAAGAAAACATCATTTTAAAGCTTCATTTTGGTCGGAACACCATTTTAACATCCCGCGCATAACGAAAACCGTCTCCGACAATTTTCCCCGCATCAGATAAATTTTTAGATCACTCGTGATTAATTTGAGAATTTTTAAGATTTATTTTTATGTTACCAAATAAGCCGAGCGCAGTACGAAACTAAACTTACGTTTTAAACAATTCTACTTACATCCAGACTTAACGATTCCTGCACGGTATTTTCTAAAATGTTTGGAAACTTTTATATTTTTGGAAATTCAAATATATTTCCCTCCTCCTTTGACCATAAAGAAATTAACCTTGTACGTTCTACCTTTTGCTTAAATCGCGTAATTTTTAAACTTCAAGAATAACTGTTAAGTTATCCCACGTACGACGAAAACCAAAGTTTGACATCTCATATAACTTTTAGACTAATTTCTAAATAAATTCACGATCGTTTCCCTAAAATTTCGTTCTTTTCTGATAAACTGCGAATTACGCGTTTTTGACCTGTATTTCCAGTTTTGAGCAGCGTTTTTGCACCCAATGAGACTTATCACCCATTTTATATTTTTAGATGGAGTATAATGATGAGTTTCATCATTCTTACAGGTTTCATATTTTTACGATACCCGGTTTTACGTTTTATGGCTTCGGTTGGCATTTAACGGAACCAAATCTTACTCTAAACTTAAGATAATACCAAAACTATCCACATAAGTCTTCTTATCATATCTTGGCCGACCTAGGGGGGAGTCATCATCTTGGTGTCTTGATCCTAAGTATGCATCCTATAGATCATTTACATGTGTAAATTTAACCATGGTTAGTTTTTAACCCAATATATAGTTAACCATAATCTCTAGCCTATAAATACCAAGCAAATCACTTCATTTTTTCTTGCACCACACCTTCTTAGCATCTAAAGTCCTAAACCTAAGGCATTTCTCATAGATCTTGTAAGAACATTCATGTGTTCTTGAAGAAAAACTAGCGTTTGATCTTCGTTCTTGGAAGTTTTCAAGAAAGAGTCGTTATAATCTTCAATTAACTTCAAGTCTCCAAAAGACGTCGTTATAATCTTATTTTCTTCTTCGGGTTTTCAAGAAGGCATTATTATAATCTTCTAATAGCCGTGGGTTTTCGAAGATTGCAAATTCTACGTCGAAGCTCCGTTAATATTTTATTTTTCCATAATACTCAAGCATTCTATTTTAAGGTAAGTATATATATAAATCAAACTTATTTAAATACTTATAAACTTTGTTAGTTTATTTATCGTATTTATAAACTCTTACTATATCATATAACCAAAATACATGTTTTACGTATTGAGCACTACAACACTAGGGAACTTCATGTGAGGGGTTCATTTGGGTAAACGGATCGACGAGTTGCTGGATTTACGATTTAAAGTGTCCTAGCTCCTCGAACGTTTACTGCATGACCTCTGAATTATGATGGCCCGAACGGTAGTACGAGATATACAAACTAAAACCATTTCTATAAACAAACATACAAATACTACGTCATGATCAATATAATGGCATATATAAGCTCGTTCATGTTTTCTTAGGCATTATACCAAACCTAAGAGTTGACATCATATTCTAGGTTATACGTAGAGACTTCCAGGCTTATCCATCGACTCCGTTATACGTTGTGATATCATTTTTAAGGTGAGTTCGTAGCCTCACTTTTACTCGCTTAATTGTTTTACAAACTCTTTGGGGGAGATACATGCTCAAACATTTGCTTTATACTTTTTACAAATACTCAAAGCATTATACTTGTTTGCATTATACTTGATTGCGTTATACTTGATTGCATTATACTTGATTGCGTTATACTTGATTGCGTTATACTTGATTGTGTTATACTTAAGACGATGATAAGTCTCCCAACATACACGGAGCAGTCCCCTCGTTCGCATGATAAGTCGATGATAAGTCTCCCAACATACACGGAGCAGTCCCCTCGTCGTATGATAAGTCGATGATAAGTCTCCCAACATACACGGAGCAGTCCCCTCGTTCGCATGAAAGTCTCCCAATATAGACGGAGCAACACTAAGTGCAATAATGTGAACTATTATGTCTATATGTGTGCTTAACTATAAATGTACTATATTTTAGAAGTGGGTTGTAAACACACAGGTTGCAAGTTTTGTATGGGCGAAACTTGGAAATGAGTGGATTTACAATGCCTTTGCTGTGTGAACATTCTTTAAAGGCTTTACATGTTAAACAACTCTATGAACTCACCAACCTTTGTGTTGACACTTTTTAGCATGTTTATCTCAGGTCTATAAGATGATAGCTGTTGCATGGAGCATAGAGTCACTTGGCATATTTTGAAGACTTATGCTTTTATTATTACCATTCGATATGTATTAAAAACACTTATGTATTGTACTTCAGAGCTTATGTTGTAACTCTGTTCTTATTAATCGAATGGTAACTTTTCAAAACGTCTCATTTAGAGGTCGTTTTCTATACCTTGTACTTTGTATTATGAAGTAGCACCTCATTGACACAGTCTTCCACTGCGGTACTTTGGGGGTGTTACAATTCTGATGTTAATGTTATTGATGATATTCAAATGAGAAATGATGAATTAGCGGTTTGTGTAACCAAATTACTAAAGGAAAATGAGTCTTTGAGAAAGCATCACATAGAACTAAGTGACTCTGTCAAAGAAGCTAGAACTAAGTCAATGGAACAAAAAAAATCTTTGATAGCTAAAATTGATGAACTCAAAGCTCAACTTCAGGAAAAGAGTTTCGCTATTGTTGCCTTAAAAAATGAGCTTAGGAAAACTATAGGGAAAAGTGTGAACACTAAGTTTACAAAACCATCAACCTTGGGGAAACCAGTTTCTCATCCAATTAGAAACCGGTCCGTTGTTAGGCAGCCTACTGCGTTTATATCCAAAAGACCAAAATTTTCAAAAACACGGTTTGCCTCCCAAGTTGATGAGAAACAAGTTTTGTAAAAACCAGTCACTTCACCTGAGTTACCTAAGAATAAGGCTTCTAGCTCCGTTAACCCTCAACAAGTAGCCACTTCTACTCCCAGCACCTCTAGGATTAGTTCGAAAACAGTGTCAAAACCAAGCATTAAAACCCATAATTCATATGATATGAATGACTTGTGGAAGAACTATTATCTAGAAGAAGCTAGGAAAAAGGCATAGATTCGAAAAGACGGAATTTTAGGTGCAAGATCTAGGGTGATGCATTCCACGAGATTTCAAGGCACTGCTAGTAGTAGTAAACCATTACCTATGAACTCTCAAAAGACTAGGGGTTGGCTTGCATCTAAGAGTAGTTATATGAAGAAGAATGCTAAGCATGTAGAAAATGAAACTAGAAATTCTGAGTCTTTTCCGAATAAGAAACATTTTCCTAATTCACATGCTAAGGTACAATCCACTAAGGCTACTAACATGGATAAGGTTCAACATGTTATGAAGCAAAACAAACCTAAAACTTCACCTAGATGGATCCCAACTGCTAAATCTTTGGAGTCTAGGAATAACGAAAAGTCTTCCACTGTGCATAAGAATATCAACAATCCTAGACCTTGCCATAAGTGGATACTGTCTGATAGAATGTTTAAGGATGTTGGACTTAGGTGGATACCTACCGGAAAGCTGTTTACCGATGGCAAAATCAAGGTTGACCGTGAAACCCGAAAGGGTTTGGATACTAATCTCACTAACCAAAATATATGCAATCAAGTTTGTAATGTTAGTGCAGGTAATCCTTACTCAGTTGTAGATACTTCAATCCTTCACTACATGGACTGGCTTAAAGTATGGATAACAAATGGATTGATATCTCATAACTCACGGGTTCAAGTAACTCAACCTTGATATTCAATCTGCTATGAAGTATGTTCACATCAGTTCAGGCCTCGTACTTCATCATTATGGCGTCTGCAGATAACACTTCAGGCCCCGTTCCTCAAAGAAAAGAAAGGTGTACGCTTCAGTGCGCTTTATCTTCATAAGAAGAGAAATCTTCATGTTTATGACCATTCTCATCGACATTCTTCATCAACAAGCTTCATGTTTTTCTACGCTCTTTCAACCCTCAAGTGGATCTACGTTCATTGGTGTATATTCTTATTCACTTGTTCAAATCAAAAATGGCAACTTCGGATGCAATTTTTGAGGGGGAGAAGAGTGCATATACTAGATGTTGATGGATGCTTGAATTATGGTTATATGACTCTCTTTCAACACCTAATGCTTCACTTACTAAGGATAACTGGGATTCATTGTTTCAAGATATGTTTGATGAGTACTTCCAACCTCCAACGAATGTTGATCATCTAGTTTCTGAAGCTCATGCTCCGGTTCCTACTGACTCAACTGGTTCACCATCTAAGAAGTACTTCTAGGAATTCTCAAGAAACATTACCTCTAGTTATTTCACAAGGCGTTGATAATGACTATCATGATATTGTAGATGCACTATTGAATAATGATTTGCTCTTTGGTATTCCTTTGCCAAATCTTCACGGATTATTGTTCATGAATAATGATCCGCTCTTTGGTATTCCTTTGCCAATTCTTCACGGATTATTGTTCCTCTCATTGTGCACGCTATAAATCAACCACATGAACATTAAGAAAATGACTACCTCATCCGCTCGAAGACATTATTGGTGAATCTTCCATATCAGTCTCTACATGTATACCTTTAGGAAGAATGCATTGATGTTGAGGAATAATTTGTTCTGGTTCATTCAGTGGGTCAATGTACATCCGATTGTATGTTTATTCACGTGTTGGGCATTTGACACAAGTTGATTACTTCAGAGGAATTCGACTTCAGTTTCAAGTTTGGTATATCAAGTTTTCTTCATTAGTGATCACTTCAAATTGTCTACATATGGGTTGATAAAGATAGTCAGAGAGAGTTTCTGTAGCTGTTGATTCTCACAGGATTCAGTTGAGCTAATTGTTTGTTCTTATCTATTTCAAGAGTATTTGGCATGTATAATGTGTTGTTGATTCTGAGGTATCAAAACCAGCAAGGGGGAAGGAGATATACATCTAAACACACAACGAGTACACGTGATGAACTTAATACTTATTCTCTATTAAAGTAATCCCGGGAAAGACAAATGTCATAACCGCAGAGAAACTCTGTGTTTAACTCGTAGCCTTTGGTGTGTTATTCCAACTATTTGGGGGAAGGATGTATTATTCCAACTATTTGGGGGAAGGATATATTATTCCAACTATTTGGGGGGAAGGATGCATTATTCCAACCATTTAGGGGGAAGTGGTCTCTGGATACTTTTGGTATGTGTTAACTCAGCTTTCAATAGGAAGAAATATGAGAAGAATATGTAGAGCGTGAGATGATATTTCTTATCGACATCGTCTATATGATTTATGGTAGTGCTTTTGGTTATTGCTTCATGTACACAATGCAATGATGATTCCGATGAGATCGCAACCATCAGGGGAGAGATATTGATAAGGTTTTAAAATGTACCTTTTTGAGGGGTCGTTTAAGCCCTTATTTGATCACTTTTGTATCCGTTATTACTTAATATCGTTCCTTTTCACTTTTTAGGTCTCTTGAAGGCAAATTGCTGGAATGGCACTTATTTGGATGAAAAGGCGCGGATATACGAAGAAAATGGCCAAAGTCAAGAATCGAGACACTTAAGCTGCTGAAACACAAGGGGACGGCGTCAGGTGTTATCCGTGACGCTGTCACATCACTTTTGTGATGGCTCAGTAGCCAAATTGCTTATTTACAAGTGACGGTGTCAGGCTTTAAAAGAGTAGGTCGTCGCAACTCAGACGGCCTAGATTTGATCCAGACGGCGTCAGAGACTGAAGGAGACAGCGTCACAAGCATAAGGTGACGCCGTCGCAAGACTAACGTGGCCAAGACGAAACCCTAATGACGGTGACCCGAAGGCGTCACAATTCATAAAGTGACGCCGTCGCGATTGTAATCTTATATATAGAATCCAAATTTTTTAGTTTTCAGTGTGTAGTCTTTTGGAGTAAAAACCTAAACCGAACCAAGGCTGTCTTGTATAGTATTTTAGGGTTCCAAACCCTATCTTACATCAAGATAAGTGTTTTACTTCATTAATTCAATTATGTCTTCAATTACTTGTGTGTATGCTTGCATGTTCTCCATGTCCGGCTAATTTACTTGTGTGTTTGCTTAGGGAATATGAAACTTAACTATTGAATATTGATTGGTTGTCTCTTATCTTAATTTTTAATGATCTAGTAATGCGATAGGTCATTCGTTGTGTAGTTAATGCTTGATTAATCTTTGTGAACCTTAGACTATAACACCTAGAGTAGTTGTAGGCTAAACCATCCAAAGAGTAACTTAGAGTTAGAGTTTATAATTCCTAGAGATTTTGTAGACGAGACCCTTTGGTAGTTTCAAAGAGTTAGGGACAAACGCATACCCTACGACTTTAGACACACAACGCGATTAAGAATAAGGACGTGACAATTCAACCATCAATAGGAGATAATTAAGGAGTAATAAAACCTAAGTAAACACATCTTTAAACCATCATACGAGCACACAATAATTAGACATAGACTACATACACCTTAGATTAGATAATTAGATAAGTAGAGTAATTGGTAGAAATACCAACCCCCAAATCCAAACCCCGAGATTCGTACCTTTCCTTTTCTAAAAAATATAAAAAAGATAAAAAAATAATCTTCCTCAACCTCAACCTTAGCGTAGTAACTTCTCACTAGCATTCCTATTCCCCTAGAGAACGATATCAATACCCGTGGCTTACCCTAATACTACACTACAACGATTAGGTTCACTGCCTAGGGTGTTATAAAACTTGCTCGAAGAAAAGGAAGTTCCTTTGACCCCGAACGACGCGTGTAGCGTTATCAGATATGTGTACATCAAGGATGCACAACATGTTCACTTGATCGAGCTAATTCAGTTATTCCGGAGTTGACATCCGCAGAGATGATTAGTGACTCAACATGTTACATGGATGTCATCGTCTCTACTCTTGTTGGGTACATGTGTACATTATGGGTTGATTGGTTATATGATAGATAACTGGAATGCATTTGGTGAAATGAAGATGTTGATATAGTGTTCTCCCGAATAGACAACTGCTCAAACTCGAAGAGTAATGTGTACATCGAGGACGCATAACAGGATCATGTGATCGGGCTTAATCATTTATTTCGAGTTGGATAACCGCAGAAATGATCCGTGTTAACTTGTTACTTCGTTGTTATCGTCTTCTTCGGGTTCCTGAGCTTCATACAATTAGACTGTTTGCTTCATTTCTTCTTCTTGGGGGAAATGGTCTTTTTACGAGGATTGTCGGTTTGGGGGAAAGCTGCCAAAAATTCACTTTTAGAAGGCTCAAGTTCTTGCGAAGATTCAAGAGCCTCGAATGCTTTGGTGGTGAAACTTTAAGAGATGATGACTTCTATCTTCTACAAAGTGCTGATCTATTTCCTTATCTCGGTACTTGTATCATCATCTTCTTAAACTATTACTCTATCTGTAAATATTTATCAAAAAGCAAAATAGAAAAATATAAAATTTCAAAAAAAAATTCATAAAAATCAGAAAATCTTTGAAAAAGCTAAAAATATTTTTCCCATCTTTTCTTTTATTCGATTTCATCTACGGTCTTTGTGTTGTCATTCAAAGAGTGACACGGGGTCTTTAGATGAAGTTCGAATGTACATAATTTATTTTGGAAAAAACAAATTTGAGAGAATGAAAAAACAAAAGGTTTATAATCATTTCAAACTATACCCCGTTTTTAAAAGAAAGAACAGAGCCATGCTTTATCTTATTTTTCAAATCTCATGCTCTGATTCTAAAAACAAATGTTTGTAACCAAAAAGACAAATGTTTCCTTCACAAATATTTTTCCTTCTATAAATTTTTTTGAAAAATATTTGTTATCTAATGAAAACTAATAGCTTTGAAAAATAACTCGGACTCAATTTTTGAAAATCATCTGGACTTGACATTTGTCAAAATCTCTATCTCTCAATCAACAACTTATGTCATTGATTGAGGGGGAGAATGATTTCAATTAAATCAAAAGGTTATTTGTCATACAATTGGTTCAGACCAAGGCTTATGTCATGTTTTCAAAAGATACTCAAGCATGTTTAATCTTTGGAGTTTAAAGTCTCAGATTAGATCCTTATCGGTTAAATGTTTTCATAAGCAAGTCACAATTCTCCTCAAAATCTTTCAAAAACAATTTAAATCTATAGAGATCACAAATCTCAAATGATTTGAAAATTGTGATCGGGGGAGAATTTGTGATTTAAATTGGATTTAAACTGATAATTCGACAAATGGTTTGTAAGTGATTAGCAAGCTCTCCTCCCTACATGTGCCAAACGATTTCAATTTTTCCATGCACATGTTAAGGGGGAGCATCTATATCAAACCAAAAAGGATTGAAACGTGATTGATTTGTCTCTAAGTCCAGGTTTTCCCTAATATGTGCAAAACACTTTCAAATCTCGATGCACATATTGAGGGAGGGCAACTTTTTGAAAACCACATCCTTTCCCAAAAATATCTTTAACAGTATTTGAAACACTAATTTTGATCGGGAAGGTGATGTAGATATTTTTAGAAAATTGTGGAAAACTAGAAGGGGGGGGTTGAATAGTTTTACCAATTTAAAACTTCCTTTTAAATATTTAGATCGACTTATGTCAATCTATTTGGTTGTTTATGTTGGACGTTGATAGATAGATATATAAACGTGTAATGAAAGATAAAGAGTAAGAAGCACATAACCACGATACGAGTATTTATAGTGGTTCGGCTACAAGGACACCTTCCTTGCCCTACTCCACTCCCCAAGTCACCTACTCGAGAGTTCGTAAACACTACACGACTCCAATCTCCTTATGGCGGAGAAGCCTTCACAACGTTGCCTACTCTTTTTTCGGTACTACGCTAACCACCGGGTTCTTTCACTCCAAGGTGAACCACACCTATCACAACGTCGCCTACCCTTTATTAGGTACTAGGCTAAGCACCTAGTTCCATTACTATGGAGGAACTACTACCCATCACAACACAACACCTAATCTCAAGGAGATCTACTCCTTGTTACAACACCATCAAGGATATCACCATCCTTGGAAATAAACTAATACTTATATGTATAACGATGCACCTCATTGATTATACGACCTAGGCATTCTTCCCTAATGCCACTTGATTTGATTCTTAGACATCCTTCACTAATGCCTTTGACACAACGCTTGGCACCTTTCACTAATGCCTTCGTCTTGACCTCTTTAGCATACTTCACTAATGCTTTTGATACGGACGTTAAGCACCTTTCACTAATGCTTTCGTCTTGACTCTTTCGGCATCCTTTACTAATGCCTTCAACACAACATCTACGGAGGAAGAAAGAACTATCAACAAGAGAACCTCAGTTGACTTGATGATGACGAAGCATGGCAACTCATGGACTTGAGCTTGCTCGACTTCAAGAAGTGGTGATCTCGCCTTTAAGAGGAACCTAGAGAATCATACAAAAACAAAAGACAAACTACATAGAAAGATCCCTTAGGATCAGTGGTTAGAGAGGTACAATACTTGGAGAAAGTATGTGTGAAAGTGGTGAGCCAAAAGGAAGAAATGGCTCACTATTTATAGAGGAGAAAGTTCACTGTTCCTCGGATCCCACGATCCCTCCCACAAGGGATCCGGCTAGCGTAAAGCTAGGGATCCGTGGGACGCTCCTCTTTACCCATGGGTATTTTGGTTATGGGTCATGGGTCATGGGTCATGGGTTATGGGTTGATCCATGGGTTTCTTATTAGATACAATGTATCTCAAGAGTTCAATGTACCTAGTCAAATGGTTTGGATAAAACCATGGGTTATGGGTCAATACCATTTGTTAGTTTTTACCCATGTTAGTATATACTACTTTAAGTATATTTTTACCCAAATATGTAAACACTAGTTGTTGTACATATGTATTACTAAATCATAAAATCACTTATACTTGTTTTAGTGTTTTAAGTGAAAACGTATATGTGTTAGAAAACTATTGGCTCAAATAGTTTACGTATTTTATTTGTTTCGTTAAAATGATTTTACGTTTGTTATCGACAAAACATTAGAAGATCGTAAAATATAAATAAACGTTTTTACGGCTTATTTGTATTAACAATCTCCCCCTTTTTGTTGATGACAAAACATAAAATTATTTTAAGGAAAAACTAAAATTCGTAAAAGTTTGAATTGGAGTTTTTACTCTCTTCTTCCCCTTTTTGTCGAAACAAAAAGAGCGTCAAAAAGAAACTAACACAAAGTTTTAAGAAAAACATGTAAAACGAGAAGATGTAAAGTGAGTAAGTGACGGGAATGGTTCTCGTCTTAACTCCCCCTTGACGAGTCCATCCCTTTGTGAGGGCATCAAGTACATAAAGATAAGTAGCTAATATTTTGCAATTATGTTTGCAAATGGTTCGTCCTTGTGACGAAAGTGCTCCCCCTTGAAGATTGCAACTTTGCAATGGGGTGTCATGAAGAGTAATCAAAATAAGGATCAAGTTGCAAATGGATTTGCAATGTATGGTTTGACGCAAAGCTCCCCCTAGCTTTATGGTGTCAAAATCTTCATGTGTATTTTGAAAATCTACAAAGTAAAGGTTAGAAAACAAGAGTATAGTGCATAATTTCCTGCAAATAAAACTCAAGTTAGTAGTAATTTGTGCTTCTGGACCACGGATCCCACGGTTCCCTTTGTGGAGGGATCCGTCTAGGCATTTTGGAGGGATCCGGCTGTCTGGTGACAGTTTCTTCAGCAATGAAGATATGCCAAACAATGCTAATAATGAGGTGAGATATGTATATAATTAGCAAGAATAAACACAAAGTAACATGGCATATAATTAATCATTCAATAAAAACAAGAGATAATCAAACAAATCTCTAAAACTAAGAGAATGATCTAGCCATACATTTTCTACTAATAAGTTACTAAGGCCAAGAATGCAACAAAGTGCTCGAGTCTAAGGATGAGTAGACTTGTTGATTTGATCCAATCTTTCAAGAAGACGATTAAACATGAAATGTAACTCATTTCGTACTTCTTGAACAAGTCCTTGAGTGATTAGACAATTTGGGCAACTATTGCCTTGATTTGGAATCGGAGGAAAATGGATGCTTTGAGGAGGCTCTACGAATGATTGAGGGGTTTCATATTGAGGTGTGGGATGAGGTTCTACTAAAGGTGAGGGTGGTGGTAGTGGAAATTCCTCCATCTGATCATGTCCATGATTGTTCCTTGTTTCCCATGATGGACTATTCGGTGTTGTGGGTGGTTCCCTATTTAATGAGAAAGTTGTGAGTGGGAGGTTCTTGGTGGTGAGTGCTCTAATGCATAGAGATTTGGGTGAGGAAGAGGCTCGTCAAATCTATGCTCAAGAAATGAGGACTTAGACGGCTTACTAGAACTAGCAATGTTTGGTTTTGAACTAGATGACCCTTTTTGTAGTCCAAAAGGTTTGATGCTAATCCTTGTGGTTCTTTTAGCAATTGTTGAATGAGTTTGTTGAGGTGGGATTCTCCCATTGTTATCTCTTATGGGAGATGATTCGGTGGATGAGATTTCATGGATCATATGACCCTTTCTTTTGGATGAGCCATTTGTTGAGGAGTTGTTGCTAAGAGCTTTAGTCATGGTGGTGATAAGGATGCTATATGAGCTTTTAGTGACTAATTTTTGAGAGCTAGGTGGAAGTGATGCCCTAACCTTAAGAGTGTTTGGTTTATAAAGGGTAATTTGAATTTAGATAATTAAATTCTTGGCCACTAAGAGGATTAAGCATGCACTTAGGATTTTGATCAGCTCTAGAGACAATAAATGAAAGCTAAAAGTGGTTAGATAACCAAAAAGGTAGTTTAAAGTTGAAGAGGGAAGCTGGTTTCAGCTTTCTGCAGCTACGGATCCCGCGGATCCCTCTCACCAAGGATCCGTCTGGTTATAAACCAGGGATCCGCCTGTCAGACAGGTTCTAGGTGAAATGATTATGCTTTTGTGAGGTTTATTTCCAATGTATTTTGATGTTTTGACTTAATTTTGAAGTTTTTAACTGTTGGATATCTTAAATGCTCAACCATAATGAGTTATGGTGCTTAATGATGGTTTTGGTAAAAAAAATTGACTTTAGGTAGTCTAACTATGTGTTTGACAAGGATACCATTTAATTTGATATGGAGAAATGGTGGTAATTAGTCCTAGAAGTCAGATGATGACTTAAGAAAAATTTACTAAAATTTTAAAAATAAAGAAAAAATGAAAAACTAGTTTTGAGCCTAATTTTGAGTCAAAAAGTGATTAAGATCAATTTGCTAAAATTGATGGATATACCAAACTAAGTTTTATGAGATGTGATAAATAATGTGTGAGCGTTGGAGCGGAATTAAGGTGAGTTTTGATGAGTTGATAAATCAAAAACACTTTGAAATATATCCTGGGTAAGCCATGGATGAGTGTGAGGCTTTCAACTATTTGAGGAAGACTTAGTTGGATTGATAATATATCACAAGTACCTGGATTGATTTTCAAATGGTTTTCAATTGGTTCCAATGGCAGAAGAAAAATACCAAAAAGACCGACCAAATTTACTTTATGTATGGAGATATAAGGATGGTTAGGTTAGGTATTCGTTCCCACGATCCCGCCAGAGCCATAGGGATCTACCCAGGGATAATCCACTAGATAGTGTAGAGTCCTTAGGTATGATGAAAAAAGGAGAAAAGTGAGGTATGGGAAGAGTGCCGACTGAGAAAGAGCTAGAACTGGAATAAACCCAACAAGGTTCGAGTTATGAAGTCTCGGTAAGCACTGAAGGGGTTGAAGAATGAAAAAGAAATGAATATGAAAAGGGTGAAAATAAATAGCCCTCCATTTATTCAACCATAGGGCAGAAACCGAGTTCAATACATATGCTACTGGTGGTTACTAAGGTAACACCGATATTGAAGACAAGACGTCATGGACCCAGTGACGCACTGCACTACAACTTCCCAAGCTACTCAAGTTCCTCTTAAAAGGATTTGTTTCATTCTCACGGGGAACCTACATTATCTATCGACTTTCTCTTAGAGATTGTTGATATTGAAGAAGGAGACCCTCTCCCTAGTCTCCGGCATAGGAACCAAATGTGCACTATTGAGTCTAGAGCCACTAGATCATCTATAAATCTCATTAGGACACAATCAATGAAGAATCACTGTTTCACACTATGTGGAAAGTGAGAATATATCTTATGAGTCATATGCATTATCCTTGTGGTATTTCCAGAACATCTGAGTGATATGCCAACATACTCACAATAAAGATGGAAAGCCTTCTAGAGCCAACATCAAACAAGCTCTTGGTAGGTGGCATGTGAGATCTATCCAATAGATCAACCATGTGACAACTGAACAGAAACAATGGGGTGATTCAAAATTATGAATCAATCCTGGTTCAGGTTATGGATTGACGGATACCTTTGAAAAACCGGTCGTTGTGCTTAAAATCTTTTTCTCTAGCACATCGACTGTGTATTAATATTTCAAAATAAAAGGTGTTTATGACTAATAATTGATTTTCTTTAAAACCTTCGTTGCATTGCAAAAACACTTTATATTGAGTAGTACACGATTGTTTTTCAAATCTCTTTTTATCAATCAGTGAATCCCAATTCGTTGGTTCACTCACTCTGTGTTGTCTTCTTTGAGACGTTCCGGTTTGAGAACGGCTAGAGCAGCTGCGAAACCCTATCAAGGACATTCTTAGGAATTCTACCTGATCACAGGAAGTACTTGTACTTATCAACGGGGAACCGTGGGCCGTGTACCTTTATTCAACGAAAGTGATCAAAGACACTTTTCGTGCGCTTTATTGCTAACTGTTGTATGCAGGTACACCCAACGTTTGCAGCTGATCAGAATTGAGAGGTCAATCCTTAGCCGCATGCTCACACAACACATTCATCTATAAAGAAATCATGATAAATGCATCAACGACTCTGATATTCTTACTCCATGCTTCTGCTACGCTGATGCAAATATCATGAATCAACTAAAGCTTCCGCTACTCTGATGAGAAGAAATCATGATCCAGAATGTGAGCATGTCGGTCCAATGTCACAACATCACATAATGTCAACACTACAAAGGAAGAGTAAGAGATTTATGGAAGCTGATGATCTCAAAGCTGGCCTAAAACTCATCATCATGTGGATCAGTTAAAGACCTCCACTTGGATTAACCAAACATGTAAAACATGAAGAATCAAAGACTACAGGCTACAAAGCAAAGAACTTTAACAAGAATCCAAGAAAAATCTTAATGTAATATCTATTTGTATTCTATGTAATTTGAGGTGACCTCCCTTAGGGGGAGATTGTTAGGATTTAGAAAATCCAGTTGTTAAAGTGTCGGTCACCTCAAGTATATGTAATCGTTAGAAAGCTCGTAGTCATAGTTATTTAATGATAGTTAGTATTTAGTTAAGTATCACCGTGGAGGACGGAGGGCCTTTACCCACTGTATGCCTGATCCACAGCCCATAGGTGGCGTTTTGTGTAAGGTACTATAAATACCCTCTACCTCCCAAGGTAGAGGGTTGGAGCTGATAATAAAACTTTTATTTCTCTCTCTAAGTTCCCTAAACCTCTAAACTTTCTCTCTCTAAAACCTTAAGTGTACGCCCCATATTAGTCATGGTTTGATGTGTTTGTGAAATCCAATATGTTACACCGTGGTTTCATTGAACTAGCCGTGGTTTCCACACTTAGTGTAATTCTTATTAGTGGAACCTAAAACCCAACATGTTTTTAGTACTTAATCGTGTCAAAGGACGTTTGTCTAGTATATATAACCAAATGCAGGGAAACAGAAGGAAAAGTTAAAGAATGTTAGATAAAAGAAGGTTTTCGTTTCAGTGAAGCATGTCAAGCACAATTCAACATTCCAAGTATCGAAAAGGATCAAGTTTGAGTAAAGAACCAAGTTCCACGAGCCAGAATCAATCAAAAAGTCCAAGTTCCGTCCTTCAGGAAAGACCAGCCGATCGGTCGTTGCCCGCAACCGATTCGGCTGGGTGGGTGTCAAAGTGACCAGCCGATTGGCTGGACAAGGAACCGATCGGCTGGGGAGGCCTGGTCTGCTATTTCTTCATCATTAAGATTCCCCATTGCATCCAAACGTTTCTAGGTCCTTCCTTACTGTATTCTAGTCCTTTCCTAGCTCCTTGGAGGCCAAGTTCAACATTTATTACCCTAGGCCTTGGGACTAGTATAAATAGAGACCTCTTGTGAGCATTTGAGAGCACACACTTCAATACAACTCTCTACTCATAAAACCCATCTCTTTTAGTTCTCAAATTCTTCATTAGAATTCCAGGAAAGTTTGGAGGTCCAAGAAGTCAACATTTGGAGGTCAAACCCCTGAGAAGTCAATACCAATACTTTGGGGATCATTACCCAATCATTTGTAATCTTATTCCAATTATTGTAAGACTCTTAATCATGTTTTCTAATGTTCAAAGTTCTGAGTTTATGTTTATGTTTGCTATGAGTGGCTAGTTTCTTTATGCACTTGCTTAAACAATGTTAATTATCTTATGATTAGTTTATGATTGTGTTAACATGTTTTAATTCAATTTCAAGTTGATTCTAAGATCCGATTGTGCTTAAAGTTTCATAGTGACATTTGTTAATCAAGTTTGACTAGTTGTTAGTAATTGTAAAAGGTCGAAAGAACTTATTGTTATTCAACTAGGTATAATCATTTTGTCTATGGATGATTGTTTTTGCCCATTATTCTTGATCAAACAAAGAAACTAAAGTGTGGTTGTAATAAGAACGCTTTTTGATTATCAAGTTGGATTGATTAGAAACATCTAAATGGTCATAAGATTAGTTGTTTACAATCAATTGTGACCTTTTGTCTATAATCGGTTACCTTTTGTATTGATCATTTCTTAAGAAAATTTGAGAAGACAAACGGATGTTTTTGTGTTTAAGTTTATGAAAGTAAACTTATGAAACTTGAATTAATCTTGAATTGATTGGTTAAATTAATGCCTGTTTTTATAAACTAAAATCTTGACGAAGGTTTAACTTATAAGAACAATAGATTAGTACATCAACTAATTATCATAACCAACATGTTAAGAAGAGGTTAACACAATCATACTACTCGAAGATAAGAAACTAGTTTAAGCAAGTGTAGTTTTTAATCATCTGAATTTCATTATATCAATTTTCGTTATTATTTGCTTTTGGATTGCCTTAGTAGATTTAATACTTGTTTCTTGATTCACTCACAAATCCCTGCGAATGATCCCGACTTACCATCACAATCTTGCTATAACGGACAGCACTTGCTCGTATGTGTTATTGGTAGAATTGGTAAATCGTCTTTTATAAATTTAAAATTTGTACACACGTAGCACATCAGCAATTTTGTCTTATACTAATGAACCAAATGTGTCCCCACATAAATTAAAAACCACTCAACATCCTATGTAAATAAAAACTGCCCATTTTGTGAGCCCCACCACAATTAAAAACCTCAACTTGTACATACCAAACACAATTTTTGAGAGATTCTAATTCTAAAACCAGCCAAATGCTTCAAATATCTCCCAATCAAACACCACCTTAAAGTTTTTGTAAATTGCAATACGTTGAAAAACAATTGCAAATTTGCTACCGAGAGCTAATGTGAAGTGCAAAATAGCCATCGAGAGCTAACGAGCATTAGTACCCCTCGATAAGTGGCCTCACCCGATTAAAACCATGTGTATTATCGTCTTTTTACATATCTTCATCTTCCACACTCAAGAACATCAAGCCCATAAAACCCATATTTTATGTCTGTACTATTCATCATCTTTCCCCTAAATTAAATTACCCCAAACATTTGAAAAAGATAATAGCTAACCTAAATTAAACCATATCCAAAATAGAATTTTACTACTTAAAATGGGGATTCAGATCTACATAATTTAAATACCCTGCTACAATGTTATCAATAAAATAAAACAAAAAATTGATAATAAAAAAATTAAATAAAAAAATGCTACAGTACTTTGTGAGGTGATGAACAGTGTTAGCTATAGTGTTATCAATAAAAAATTGGCATAAGTTGGGTTTGTGAGAGGAGGTGGGATTTTCAGATCATAAGATATGGGAGGTGATATGCACACCACCAAAAGTGATGTGCACACCATAATCATGCATATGTGGTAATGTACTATGTGCATATTGTGATGTGCACATCACTTTTGGTGGTGTGCATATCACCTCCCATAAGATATGTGTCTTCATTAACTTCACCATCTCCTGCTTCTTCTCCATGTGCCTCACTCACTTATCAAAACCATTTGATAACCCCTGAACACAAAATCAAAACACACAATTATATACACAGCAAATTCAATCACCATCACTGCCACAAATAACTCTGGCGACCTGAACCGGCGTGCGCAGTCATCTTCACTCCGGCCACCATTAGTAAATCCCATTGATGACATCAAATTCCCATGTTTATTGCCCCGTTTTATATAGTTTTTATATTAATCTGATACTTAATTCATTTATATTTACATTCCAGATAATCGAGGCGTTGGAAAAAAAATGATACGAGAAAAGGCAAAAGTGGACAAAATATATTCAGAAGAGACTTACGGTGTAAGTGGCACGATTGAATTACGCTGTAAACATTACAAGGGCTAAAAGATAAGCTTAAAGATACTTACGGTGTAAATCAAGGTTATGATGCAACTTTGGAAGAAAATGTTAACGAGAGTTTTACGGCGTACCTTGTCCATTTGGTTACGCCGTAATGTTGGTACGTGTGATGGAAGAATATATGCTTATGAAGACTTATGGCGTAAGTGGGTAGTTGGACTTACGTCATAAGTATTAAACTTGGGTGTCAAGTCTTGAAAGATGAGGGGCCAAATTCGTGCAAGTCATAAATGATTATTATATCAATTATAACTTTTTATTAAATGGCGTGGGAAACGACACCGTATTTGGCCTTCCCAAAATGACGTCGTCCCATGAACAGTTATTAACTTTCTCTAACTTTTGTTGGTTCTGTACCTAACGAAGGTTATGTCACTTAACGGTGCAAAGGCTGCTAACATGGTGTCTTTTGTAGAGTTTGAAAGTTTTTCTTTTCTTTTTTTTAGTGTAAAAAAGTGACCCGTTAGTCTTCTATTGCCGCTCCATTTCTTTTTTGTGGTCCAAAACTATGGAACTCACCTACTTAGACAAGTTTCGATAATCTAAGCGGTATATTGTATCCGAAGCTTCTATACCTTAATATTTTCAGTTTGTCTCTCATCATAACATCAATGACCTTCAGTTAATGTGAAGAAGATGAGGGGTTTTTTTTATACAAGGTAAACAATGAAGGTATTGCACAAGTAGTACTGCTAATTTTATGCTTTCTTTTAGTTTGCACATTCTTTAGGGTTTAGGGTTCTATATGTTATAATGTTAGAGTTTTTTAAGTTGGTTTAAAGTTTCATGCATGGAGTATCATGTAACGGTGTTAACTTTTTTTTTTCTTTGCCTTCCTACACCACTCTGATTTCTTATTTTTGGGTTTAACTTTTTTTCAGCACGTTGCAGCAACACCTGGATTCAGCTAAATACTAGGTAAGTGCAGTTTTAAAACATAGGTGACTTTCCTTTTGTCGAGTTTTAAAAAGCTGATAGTGGTTTACCATTTGTAGTCGGAATTACATTATAAGCAGTTTGTATGATATTGCTTGCATCCTTATATGGATACCTAGAGGTGTATCTATGTAGTTTGTCATTAAAGATGGTATTACTTTGCTTCGGAAATTTAAAAAGCAAATGCATATATGTGCTTCACTGTTGCCTGCATTGTTTATTGACATTGCTCTGCTTGAATATATGCAGTTTGTATTTATAGATAGCATTTTATATTTTCTTTAACGGTTTTTGATTATATCATATTTTGGGATATGCATTTGACTAAATTTTTTGGTTTATGTTATATTTTCTTTAACTGACCTCATGTTTATTGACATTGCTCTGATGCGACAAAGGGGTTTCCATAAATTCTTGATCCACCACAGCCTGACATTAGTGACCAAAAAGTTTGTGATAATGTAAGTGGAGTACAGACAAAGTCGCATGACAAAAGTGGATTTTGTACACTGGAGGTCAGTTCCTACGATGTTCCTTATTCACCAGAGCCTGATGGTAGATTGAAAAAAAACGATTCCTACATAATATCTACACCAGCACAGGGAAATGAAAGGGGGGAAGAAACCTTTATTATTTACTTCATTTGATCATATTCAAATAGCAATAGATAAGGGCACATATGTAATAAATACAGCAAGAAACAACTTATTTTTTGGACCATCAAACCCGTCAATCCCACCAGGTAGGAATGTGTTGCCACAAGGTGAAGGTGCAAAAAGTCCGGAAAACAAAGACATGTTGTTGACAACTACGAGTGGCGTAGCAATAACATATGAAAAAGGTGACCCAACTTCTCAACATGTTAGACCGTCAAGGCAGCCAATTCCATTGGGTAACAAAGTCGTGCCAAAAGATAAGAGCGCAGAGAGTCAAAAATATAAAGGCAAACTATTCACATCTTCGAGTGCCACAAGAATAACTGATGCAAAACCTTATCATAATTTTTGGTATATATATAATGGTGTCAAAGACTTATTGTTGTTCCCCGTTCACTATCGTTTAAAACAGTTTAAGTATATAAAACAAGTTAATAGTGAACTATGACTTAAATTAACACAAGTAAAACACACAAAGTAATTTTCAACATCATATTCTTATTAGAAATAAATCAACAAAGAATACGTTACCCAAGTACTTGCGGAATAGTACTTGGGATTGAAATAACAAAGTTTGGTGACTCCTCTCTAAGCTCAGGCTAAGTCTGAGCACAACTCTTAGAGCTCACTGAGCTATCTCAGGAACTAAGTTGTATTTGGAGGAGTGAAAAGATGGCTTGCGTGTATGTGTGTTTTTACAATTCACAAGCTTAATATTTTCACTCCATCTCTTATGCTATTTATACATGTATGATATTTGACTCTTTCCTAAGTGACAAACTGACATCATACAGAAGATAAAATACTGATGTATTTTGTCTCTGTTTACAAAGACTATTCTAGGTAAGAGACAAGACTTCTTTCCTAAGTTCATTGATGACACTGAGCCTGATCTTTTGCTATTCAGGGAAAGTTGACTTTGGTTGATAAGTACTTCGTCTTATCTGATTCAAACTTATCCCGCCGTGTCCTGCTCTTTCTTCAGTCTTTACATCCTTCAGTCTTCTACTTCAGTTTGTCTTCAGTGTAAGTAGTTGGAGAGGAGTCTTAGGGATTCAGTGAGTTATTTTCATCACTCACTGAATCCATCATCTTCTTCTTGACTCAGTCTTCACCCTTTAAGTTCCGCCTTACTGAGTGGAGAGACTTCTTCTTCGCCTCATACTGAGTATCCTGAAGATGACTCACTGAGAGACTATGCACTCAGTGACCTGTTAGTGTTAACTGACTAAACACGGGCTATTTTCTATTCAAATCCTAGATCAAGGGGTTTGGGTATTTACTGTACCCAACAGTCTCCCCCTATTTGGATATACAAATCGCCTAAGTGTTTGATCAGTGTAAGTTAGCAAATGGCTTCTTCTTACACTAAATGTACTAATGAATACAATAAGGAACACTGAATATTTTAACAAAACATACATCGTTTATTGATCAAATTACAAGGTTCCTATCACTAGTACAAAAGATAAATCAAAATGATGTCAGTCCAGATGGATTCCCAATGCTTCAAGCTTGACTTTCTTGGTGATGAGTGTTTCCCTATCAGGATGGTCTCTTATCTTGGCATTCAGATCTTGACAGAACCTGATGTTTGCTGGGGTTTGGATCTGAGAGGCCACTGGTATGTAGCTTCGCATTGCAGCTACACCAGCCTGATCTATATCACTCCATCTTTGAAATGTTGGGTTTCCATAGACATCAATGTGGAATAGCCCTCTTTCAGGCTTTTCAATCACAAAACAGTTCACGAACTTAACACCTTCTGGCAGTTCCCTATTGCATTCGAATCCAGGCACTTTTATCTCAGGCTGGAACTCAACCCTTTTCCTTTTGCCAGTGGATGATTGTGGTTGAGATCCTTGAGGTGCAGTTAAGGCAGGCTGTATTCCCAGTTGTGCTGGTGGATCCCTCAGTCTTTCATATCTTTTACTGAGAATCTTCATCAGCTCCTTAACCACCGCATTTTGCTTCTTTTCAATTATTGGACCGAGTTCATCGAGTTCAGTGATCCCAAAGTCAGTGAATTTTAGGGGATCATGAACTTCGAAATGTCTCTTATCAACCCCCCTGTAGACGTTCATTGCCAGTGGTTTGGATCTGGGGATGATTTTGACATATGTGATCTTTTCAGGCAGCCTTCGGCTTGTCATCGTCCAGTTGTAGTGCTCAATTCTGTTTAGCCTGAGGGCTTCCGCTTTCTTCTTCTTTTCTTCCAACTGTTTTTTCATTTCAGCCATTTTTGCTGCCTGAGCATCCTTGAACCTTTGTCCTGCCTGACTCTTTTCGAGCTTCTTTGGATCAATTCCCACATTCTCAGCTTCTTCGGCAATCACTTTAACTAGTGCTTCCTTACTCTTCTTATCATCCTCAGCTTGTTTCAATCTCCTTTCTTCTTTAGCAAGATATTTGGTTAGCTGTTGAGGTGTGAGAAGGTATTCAGTGTCACCGATTTTGTAGGGAATCTTCTCAGGCTCAGTAATTGTCATTTTGCCTTTTCCTTTGTCCTGGCCTGAGGAGGATGATGCAACCAAGGGTGGTGTTGTTGTCATTATAGGTGTTGTGACTGTCAGTGTTGTTGTTGATGATGTTTGTGGTGGAAGTGATGAGATGGGTATTGCTGAGACTGGTGGTATTGGCTCCCCCTCAGTGTGAAGAGAAGTTTCTTCAGCAATATTCTCCCCCTCAATTGTTGCCGGAGCGTCAGTGAGGGCAAGAGTTGGTGTTGGTGCTGAGGGGGACGGAGCTGCTTGACCCTTGAAAGCCTGATAAATTTTAGTGATCATGGCCTTGATGTCTGAAGTATCTGCTTGAAGACCAGTGACTTTGGCTTCCAAGTTAGCCTGAGATTCTTCCAAAGCAGTCATTCTAGGTCCAAGATTCCAGGCCATAGAAGATGAGGCCTGAGTCAAAGTAGCCACCTGAGTTGTCAAAGAGCCCAATGTAGCCTGAAGAGACTGGACTGA
The DNA here is from genome assembly GCA_019973895.1 of Chrysanthemum seticuspe. Classification (NCBI taxonomy): domain Eukaryota; kingdom Viridiplantae; phylum Streptophyta; class Magnoliopsida; order Asterales; family Asteraceae; genus Chrysanthemum; species Chrysanthemum seticuspe. The sequence continues at coordinate 147,361,767 of BPTQ01000008.1, read as the reverse complement.
TGATTGAAGACCCTGAACATTTGCAGATTTTAGGGTTTCGAGCAGTTCAGTGAGGTTGGATGATTGTTTCAAGTACGCCTCAGTAGCCTCCAGCACTCTAGAGTTGAGCGCTGGGTCTTCTTTGACAGATTCCTTGATTTCATCTACCGTTGTGCCAACACCCTGAAGATGTCTGAAAAATTTAGCCAAATTTTCATCCAGTCTGTGAATGGTGTCATACATCAAGTCCCTGTGCTCATGAACATTTTCATTAAAGGCTTGGACCTCAGCCTTCAGATCTGCATAACTTGCTCCAGCTTCAGTATGTTGTTCCCACAATGTTGCAGCGACCCCAGAGTATAATTTCCTTGAAGCTTTGGTGATCCACTGAACAATCTGCCTTTCAGTAAGTGGGAGAACATTATCAAATCTTGCAAATTCATCAGTGGAGGAGGAGGAGTCATCTTTTTCAGGCTGGAATGGTGATTCAGTATGCTCCTTTGGATCAGGCTGAGGCTCTTGTTCAGATTGAACCTTAGCGTCCAATTCTTCCCCAGCTGATAGAATTTCATCATCAGTATCAGCAAGCTCATCTTCAGAGAACAATATTCCAGTAACATCAGCAACGGTTAACAGGTGGTTGGTGATGGGTTCCATATCAGCGGGTGGTATTAATCCCTCTGAGTCTTTGTCCCCCTTTGACCCCTCAGACACTGGTGGGAGTTTCCCAGTGCCTTCTCTGGAGTCAGGATTGGTTTTGGGTTCCATATCGGCGGGTTGTTTCTTTCCCTCCGAGTCTTTGTCCCCCTTAGACCCCTGAGACACTGATGGGTGTTTTCCAGTGCCTTTAGCAGAGTCAGTGATAGTGATATCCCTATCAGCGGGTTATGTGATTCCCTCTGAGTCTTTGGGATCTATCAGTGTGCCCTCAGACAAAGGCTTGGATTTGCTAATGTCATCACTGGGCGTTGTGGAAGGCGCTCCCCTACCAGCGGGTTATATGTTTCCCTCTGGATCTTGGGGAGTAGTAGTTGGGACCAAGGGCACTGATTGTGATTTATCAGTGTCCTTCGTTGTAACCTGGGTAGATGTTGCTTGGTCTCCAACGGGTGGCAAATCAGTCTTGGGCTTTCTTTGCCTTTTAGGTTGTGCTCCTGAAGCCTCAGGGCCTTGAGACTTGGGTTTGGTTTTAGTCCCAGTCTGAGACTTCCCCTTTCTCTTTGTAGGAGCAGGGTTAGGAGACACTGATTCCCTCTGGTTGTTTACAGCAACCATATGGGCCGTCAATTCAATGTTTGTGACAAGGGATGGGTCCTTTTGAAAATTTGATTGGCTCAGGATGCCAGGTAAAGAACCAAATTTTTCTTCCTGAGGATAATTTGTACCCAGTAACACTTGCAAAGCACAAGAGACAAACCTAGGATACGAAATGTATTTCGTCCTAGTTTTGCTCTGTAGCTTGGTTACGAGATCACTGTAAATGATCTCCTCTATGTCGACAGTGACCCCATTCATCAGGCAGTATGCCATCATCAACTGAATAGAGTTAACTTGTTCAGTTGATGAGTGATTCTCGCCGAGGACCTGAATCAAAAATGTGAATAGGATCCTCCAAGCCACGGGAAATGAACTCTTGGTGACTGGGGTCCTGTCCAAAAACGTTGGATCTAAAACAATTTGTTTTAACCCATCCTTCACTGTGGAGGGTTCAGGATGGGCGACATAAACACCTTTGTTATAATCTAACCCTGTTGAGGTGCAAAATGTTTTATAATCCAGGGTGAATTCTTACCCCCCGTTAAGACTGAACCTGATGAGATATTCCCTGAGAGGTCTAAGGTTGTTCTCATCAGTAGAGGGTGTCGGGTCAAAGGCCTTCGTTGTTGCCCAAAACTCCCTGAGGAGGTTTTGGTATAGTACAGAGGGACACTGAATAAAGGCCGTTTTCAGTGGGCAGTTATACAAAAATTTCATAATGTCTTTATAGGCCGGGACATTTGGAGGATATTCAAAATTTCCTATGACATTATTTGTTTTAAATTCAACATTGCTAAGATCGCCTACCCACTGTGAAGCAAACTGAAGAGATTGTGTTCTTGCCATTTCCATTAAAAGGTTTTAGGGTTTAAAAAATGTCTTGACAAGAACAATAAAAAGTTTTTGTATCTCTTAAGTTGTGATGAAAAACTTTTGTAAATGTATACAATGAAGGTTTTTCTGAAAGAGGTTTGAAGAACACAATGATTTCTCGGTTTGAAAGAGATTTTGACAGAGTTTTGTTTGCAGAAATCAATTGTGTGTGTTTTAATATTTGTGAGAGGGGTATTTATAGAGTGGTGAGAGGGGTAGTTTTTGCATAAACTTGGATATGTAAAGACGGTTTTTGAAAACGTTTGAAATTCCACATTTAATGCCACCCACCACTACCCGCAGTAAAATCCCGTATTTCAAGGGAACAGTTGCAGTGCACAGTAAAAGTGCACTTTTGCAGCAATAAAATATCCATAGGATATTTTATGTGAGAGAAGGCATTTAATGCCAAGTGGGATGAGGTAAGTGAGAAGACCCCTGACAGTAAGACATATATTCCTATATTAAGTTGGCATAGTTACCAACCTAGGACATTTAAGTAACTGATACTTAGATCATTTAGTTATTCATTCAATGCTCAATATCAACTGTCAGGGTCCCTGAATGAGTCTTACTCATTCAGTGAGAGGATGTTATGTGGGTTTCGTTCAGGGAGGAGGAACCATTTCAGAGAACTTACTGAGATTGGTTTTCAGATGCCTGACTTTCAATGTCAAGCATTCCAAATTCAGCTTTCAGTCTCCTGAAGGTAGGTTCATCCAAGGGTTTGGTAAAGATATCAGCAAGTTGATATTCAGTAGGGATGAAATGAAGTTCTATGTCTCCTTTCATTATGTGATCCCTGATGAAGTGATATCTGATATCAATGTGTTTGGTTCTTTGGTGGAGGACAGGGTTGTTGGAGATTGCAATAGCACTGGTGTTATCACAGAAGATGGGTACCATTTTGTAATGGATGTCATAGTCACTGAGTTGACTTTTCATCCATAATACATTGGCACAACATCCTGCTGCAGCTACATACTCAGCTTCTGCTGAAGACATAGCCACTGATTGTTGCTTTTTAGCACTCCAACAAACCAGCTTTCCTCCAAGAAATTGACAGGACCCTGAGGTACTTTTCCTGTCCATGTTTCAGCCATCATAATCAGAATCAGAGTAACCTTTGAGATCAAACCCTGAGCACTTTAGATAGTAAAGTCCAAGGCTTGAGGTTCCCTTCAGATATCTGAGAATTCTCTTAGCTGCAGTGAGATGGGATTATTTAGGATTAGACTGATATCTTGCTATTAGACAGACTGAGAAATGGATGTCTAGTCTAGAAGCAGTTAGATACATCAGTGAGCCTACAATCCCTCTGAAATGAGTTTGATTGACTGATTTGCCAGTGAGATCAGGTCCAAGGTTGTTAGGTGGGACCATTGGAGTCTTCAATGAGGAACAGTCAGATATCTCATATTTCTTCAAGAGATTTCTGGTGTATTTCTCTTGACTGATGGATATTCCATTATCAGTTTGCCTGATTTGTAGTCCAAGGAAGTATGTGAGTTCACCCATCATGCTCATTTCAAACTTCTTTGTCATCAGTTTTTCAAACTGTTTGCAAAGTTTGTAGTTTGTTGAGCCAAAGATGATGTCATCAACATACACTTGGACCAGTATCACATCCTGTTGTGTTCTATAGACGAACAGTGTGTTGTCTATCTTTCCTCTGACAAACTTGTTTTGGATCAGGAAGGCTGAGAGAGTTTCATACCATGCCCTGGGAGCTTGTTTAAGTCCATAGAGGGCTTTGTCAAGCTTGCAGACATAGTCAGGGAATTCACTACTCTCAAAGCCTGGAGGTTGCTGAACATACACATCTTCCTTAAGATCACCATTTAGGAATGCACTTTTAACATCCATTTGGTAGACCCTGAAGTTCATGTATGTTGCATATGCAAGGAAGATCGTGATGGCTTCCATTCTTGCAACAGGAGCAAATGTCTCATTATAGTCAATGCCTTCTTGTTGACTGTAACCTTTGGCTACAAGTCTGGCTTTGTTTTTAATGACAGTGCCGTTTTCATCAGTTTTGTTTCTGAAAACCCACTTCATTCCTATGACTACTACATCCTGAGGACATTTGATCAAGGTCATGACCTTGTTTTTATCAAAGTGTTGCAGTTCTTCTTTCATAGCCTGAACCCAGCTTGGGTATTTTAGAGCCTCAGTGACACTTTTGGGTTCTATATCTGATAGGTAATCAGCATATAGACATTCATTGGCTGAAGCTGCAGTTAAATTCGCAGCCATGCTTCTAGTGAGCATGCCCTTAGTGGGTTCACCAATGATGTTTACAAGCTCAATGTCCTGAGATTTTGTCCACTTACTTTGTGGTCTAGGATCTGAACTTGAGGAGGTCACTGGAGACTTAGGAGTGAGTTCTGGTACATTAGCCACAGAATCATTAAGAACATCTGTTGAGATGTCTTGTTCAGGTTGGGTTTCATGAATCACAGGTACCTGATCATTTGGATCAGTGTTGCTTATCCCAGCAGGGACTGATTGATTATCAATGAATTCACTGATAGTTGGTTGGGGTAGGTTGTGAGGTAAGACATAATATGAGATGTCAGCATCAGCTTGATATGAGGAATTGATTTTAGTATTGAACTCATTAGGAGGATATCTTGATAAGTCATCAATTCCTATTTCCTCCACTGAGGTATTGGTGAACCTGATGCTTTCTGAACTTTCATCAATGGTGACATGAAAGGTTTCCTTAACTTGTTGTCTTCTGGTGTTAAACACCCTGAAGGCTTTGGAGATCAGTGAGTAGCCTAAGAAATATCCATCATCAGCTTTTGCATCAAATTTGCCTAGGTGATCCTTGTGGTTATGAATAAACACAGGACACCCAAACACATGAAAGTAGCTGATGTCAGGAAGTCTACCTTTGAAAGTCTCATATGGGGTTTTATTATGTCTTTTGACAATGATTGACCTATTTTGAGTGTAACAGACAGTTTTGACTGCTTCAGTCCAGAAATGCTTTGAGAGGGCTGAGCCATTTAACATGGTTCTTGCTGCCTCAATGAGAGTTATGTTTTTCCTTTCATCAACCCCATTTTGTTCAGGGGTATAAGGAGATGAGAAATTTTGAGAAATTCCTTTTTCATCACAGAAGCTTTCAAGCTCTTGATTTCTGAACTCAGTACCATTGTCAGTTCTGATTTGTTTAACAGAAATGTCATTCTGGTTTTCAATTTTTCTGATGAATGACATTATTGTATCAGCTGCCTGACTCTTTTTGGAAAGAAAGTATACCCAAGTGTATCTTGAAAACTCATCGACAATGACAAGTGTATACTTCTCATGCTGGATTGATCTGGGACTGACAGGTCCAAAGAGATCCATATGCAGGAGGTGAAGGCAGCTTTTGATGGAGAAATTTTGTTTGGTTTTGAAAGAGGCTCTGTGGTGTTTACCTTTTTCACAGGCAGAGCATGGTTTGTCTTTAGCAAAAACCAGTGATGGTAAGCCAAGGACCTTGTTTTGTTTTGCCAGGTTGTTGATATTTTTGAAGTTTAAGTGAGAGAGTCTCTTGTGCCACAGCCAGTTGATAGATTCAGTGGCTTTGGCAAAGAGACAGGTTCCATCTTGAGAAAAGTAGACATGTCTAAGACATAAACATCATCTCTTCTAGGGGCTATCAGAACAACTTCTTTATTGGCATTGAAAATGGTACCTTGTTTGTCATTGAATTGCACAATGTACTTAGCATCACATAGTTGACTGACACTGATGAGATTGTATTTGAGACCATTGACGTAAGCAATTCTAGAGAAAACTATTCCATTGCAGTTTACTGAACCATAACCTTATGTGGGACATGATGAGTTATCACCAAATACTACCTTGGGTCCTGGTTCTTTTACATACTTGTGCAGATACTCCTTCACACCAGTCATGCTTCTTGAGCATCCACTGTCTAGATGCCAAATAGGCTCCCTGACGTGTCTCTGCACAAGTAGTAAACTGAATTAGTTTCTCTTAGTGACCCACTTGCTAGTAGGCTTGGGTCTCAAGGTCTCTTTGAATTTTGCAATCGACTCATGGTCAGTGGTTGAGTGCATTGTGCTACCACATGTTTTGCATTTAGAGACTGAGGAAGACTCAGTGATTTTGGGTTGTTTTGTACTTCTCCTTACATGAATGACACTGTCATGTTGGGATGTCTCATGAGCTGGATTTCCACATATATCACAGCATGTGTTCATGAGACAGTCATCCTGATGATGATCATTAAACCCACAGTGAGGGCAAAGAGGAAAAGGTTTTGCTCTATTCTTGAGAGCTGTTTTGGAGGATGAAGCATACTGATGACCAACTTTGGTATAGTTTGCTTTACTGACAGAGCTTACATACTGTAAGTGGTCTGCAGTTCTGTGATCATCCTTATTGCAGATCATACAATAAAGGATTCTATAGCAGTTGTCAGTGGTATGACTAGTGTAATGACACAGCTCACACTTCTGCTTGGGTTTGTTGGTGGATTTTGATTTTGATGAGCTAGATGAGGCTGACTTAGTTTCCTTGATTGAATCAGGGGCTTTTTTGATGGAATCCATCTTTTCTGTCCGCTTCCTCACAAGCTCAGTAAGTTGTTGAATTTGGTCAGCTTCAGTGGGGACAGAGGATGTTGAAGTCTCAGTAGGAGTAGACTCTTGTTGTATTTGTTTTGTTTGTCTTTGCAGGATGGTTCTACCAAGTCCAGACCTTTCTTTTGGTGAGTGAGGATTGAATTAGAGGAGTAAGCTCACAGCTTGGATCAGCACCCTGAAGAGGTTTCAGGTAGGGATGGCAAAAGCACCCGAAACCGATGGGGAAAACCGAAACCCGAACCGGTTGGGTTGGGTTCGGGGGCGGGTTCGCGGGTTTGGATACGGGTTCGGGTAGATATATTCTTTTCTTTTCGGGTACGGGTTCGGGTACGGGTTCTAGTAATACCCGCCCGTTTACCCGTACCCGTATCCGTACCCGTATACCCGAATTTGTACCCGTTTTTTTTATAATTTATATAAGGTCCTAATAAGTTTTGAGCTCTTAACCTTGTACATTTTTTTTCGACTCTACTCTTTAATAGCATATATCTTAGTAATTACAAACTATTAAATTAACACTTACGCTTGGCGCTTTAATTCTCACACACATGACACATTAACTCTTTAATCTTCAAACACTACGAATATTGAAGTCATTTTCTTTAACTTCTAAAAACTTTGAATATATTAGGGTGTTTTGGTTTTTTTAGGTTGAGGTGTACAACGATGATTTTAATTGGGGAAAACCGATACCCGCGGGGAAAACCGATAACCCGATGGATAATAATAATCGGGTACCCATCGGGTATTGGGGCGGGTTCGGGTTTGGATATTATAAACGGGTACGGGTACGGGTTCACTAAAACCCGCCCCGAACCCGACCCGTTGCCATCCCTAGTTTCAGGGGTGGAAGCGGTGTTTGAGATTCTGCTTCAGACTTGGAGATGTGTTCAGTACTACTGGGCACATCAGGGAGTCCTAGCATGCTCTTAAGAGCTTGGCTCTCAGGCTCAAGAATCCTTCCAGAATCGAAATTTGGAAGCTTACTCTCAGGATTAACCCTTTCAATCCAATCACTGGAATTTGGAGTTGTCAGCATATTGGTAATCATACCACCAGACACAAATGGTTTTGAACTTTGGTCTTTGTTGCGAGATTCAGGGAGATGATCTTCACCTACGACTCTCTTTTTGCTACTGGGGGCACCCACAGCATCAAAGACTCTAGGATTCTTATCAGTCCAACTATCAAGAATATCTTGTACCTTTTTAAGTTCATCTTGAAGAGCCTGATTTCTCTTAACTAGTTCAGTGTTTTAAATTTGCAAAGTGATAACCTCAAGCTTGGCTTGTTTTAAAATAAGCAGTTCATCTCTACACTTATTTAATTCAAAACTTAGCTTGTTGTATTTTGAAAAAAGATTTAATCTTTGCTCTTCTACGAACTTAAGGTCAACATTAAGATAATTCATATAAGACTGCCAATCAGAGTCATCATCCATAGAAAGTAAGATGTTTACCTTCTTCATTGTGATGTTGACCCATTCCCCGTTTCTGGCATGATTCTTCCCAACAGCTAGCTTGTCCTCTTCTGAGAGGGCCATCAGTGCACTGACATGCACCATTTCATCATCAGATGATACTGGCTCTTCATCCCAGTCGAAGGTTTCAACAACGAGGCCTTTATTTTTACTCTGCACAGATTTAACACTGGTTGTTTCTGAGGGATTGGCCTCAAGCAATGCAAGCTTAGCTTTTGCTTTCTTATACTTGGTTTCATAATCAACAGCTTTGTTTTGATCAGACTTGTTTTGAAAATTTTGATGAGACTGAAAGATTTTTGGTTGAAATTTGCTAAAGCCTGAAGACTGGTTTGACCCTGATGGTTTGTAAGAGGGTTCAGAAATTGTTTTTGAAAAGCAGTCTTTTGCAAAATGACCCTTTTTGTGACATTTAAAACATTCAGTGTCTTCATTAGCTTTAGCGTTTGAAAAAATTTTGTTTCTTCGAATAAACCTTTTAGAGTTAGTGAGGAGTGCTCTTTCCTTAAACTCAATATTTAAATCGTTCAGGTACTCCTCGCTTGTCCTCTCATCAGCCTCATCATCAGAGTTTTCCTGAAAATCTTGAATCACATTGTTAGAATAGAAAGCAGTTGACACAGTATTGGAAATGGTTGTCAAGGACTTCTTGATTTCCTGAGATTTTTTCAAGTCAGGGTATTGTCTGTTGATGAGGTTTTCCTCATAGACAAATTTCCCATATATTTCAGGAAGCTCAAGATTCTGAATGTGGTTAGCATTCCTTAGTCCCTGAGATAAATTCAGCCATTTCTCAGGGAGACTGTTTACAAAACCAACATTGATTTCATGTTTGGACAATTTTACACCATCATTTGAAAGTTCATTTAAAAAAGTTTTGTACCGGGTGTAAGTTTGAGACAGATTTTCTGAGTCCTTAGCCCTGAAGGTATTATACTCAAGTTTCAGGTCCATAATCATGTTTTCCTTGGTATCAGATGGACCTTCATGACTAAGAACCAGGTCATCCCAGGTTTGTTTAGCTGTACTACATCTTATGACTGACTCCATAATATCATCAGGAAGACATGATATGATGATACTTTTGAGTCTTTGGTCCTGGTTGACCACTCTCCTCTCATCCTGAGTCCACTGCGCTTCAGGTTTAGGCAAACCTTCAGCAGTATTTGGGATAAATGGACCTTCATTTATACACTTGATATAATAAGGTTCAATCCCAATCAAATAGCAAAGCATACGCTTTTTCCATTTGTTGAATTTTCCAACTTCAAGTCTAGGGGCAACAGCTGAATAAGCTCCACCCTTTTTATCGACTAGTTGGGGTACATCAATTTCAGCCATTTAGGATCCTAATTTAAAAACTTTTAGAGCGGCCTAAAAAGTGTTTTATAATTAGCCTTGCTCTGATACCACTTGTTGTTCCCCGTTCACTATCGTTTAAAACAGTTTAAGTATATAAAACAAGTTAATAGTGAACTATGACTGAAATTAACACAAGTAAAACACACAAAGTAATTTTCAACATCATATTCTTATTAGAAATAAATCAACAAAGAATACGTTACCCAAGTACTTGCGGAATAGTACTTGGGATTGAAATGACAAAGTTTGGTGACTCCTCTCTAAGCTCAGGCTAAGTCTGAGCACAACTCTTAGAGCTCACTGAGCTATCTCAGGAACTAAGTTGTATTTGGAGGAGTGAAAAGATGGCTTGTGTGTATGTGTGTTTTTACAATTCACAAGCTTAATCTTTTCACTCCATCTCTTATGCTATTTATACATGTATGATATTTGACTCTTTCCTAAGTGACAAACTGACATCATACAGAAGACAAAATACTGATGTATTTTGTCTCTGTTTACAAAGACTATTCTAGGTAAGAGACAAGACTTCTTTCCTAAGTTCAGTGATGACACTGAGCCTGATCTTTTGCTATTCAGGGAAAGTTGACTTTGGTTGATAAGTACTTCGTCTTATCTGATTCAAACTTATCCCGCCATGTCCCGCTCTTTCTTCAGTCTTTACATCCTTCAGTCTTCTACTTCAGTTTGTCTTCAGTGTAAGTAGTTGGAGAGGAGTCTTAGGGATTCAGTGAGTTATTGTCATCACTCACTGAATCCATCATCTTCTTCTTGACTCAGTCTTCACCCTTTAAGTTCCGCCTTACTGAGTGGAGAGACTTCTTCTTCGCCTCATACTGAGTATCCTGAAGATGACTCACTGAGAGACTATGCACTCAGTGACCTGTTAGTGTTAACGGACTAAACACGGGCTATTTTCTATTCAAATCCTAGATAAAGGGGTTTGGGTATTTACTGTACCCAACACTTATCATCAAATCCTTAGCTATATGTAACTGCTATTGCCAGTACATCAAAAGGTAAATGGGTATCTTAACATTTTCTAACTTCCCGTTATTTTTCTATAAGGTTAGTTAATAGGTTTCAGTTTATACATGCAGGTACAATTTTAAAAGGTTTGTCAATAACAAATCCAAAGACTCATCAAACTTCTTAGTGTATATATATATATATATATATATATATATATATATATATATATATATATATATATATATATATATATATATATATATACTAAGAAGGTTTTTTAATAGGTTTCAGTTTATATATGCATGTACAATTCTAACAGGTATGTCTAGCAAAAGACAATACAATACTTTTAAAAATAGTTTGCATGTGCATGAATGTCGGTTCAATGACAATAATGAAAGGCGGTTTCAGAATGTGGTAGGAAAGCATTAGTCAGTAATTTCATCACCAACCACTAATGACAGAATAGCCACACATTGTCACATAAGTACTTAGATGAAATGCTAATAGTTATTTTTGTATTAATAGTGTTACTTATAATAGGATACAACCTTATTGGAACACCTCTTTATAGAAACTCACTGCTTTGTCATATAGGTAGCACAACAAAGGCAGCGTATACTTCTGCACAACCACGTGGCCAAACAAAAGGCGCGCAATGACGTCGTAAAGGTAAGCAGAAAAAAAACATTAAATAAGATGAGTAATGTATCTATCAATGATATTAATGGTTTATTGTAGCACTAACGTATGTGCTAACTTTATACTCTACAGCGAGGAAGAAAACAATATGTTCAAACAGTTGTGGTGCACAACAAAGTTCGGTTCAAAAGCCAGGAGGTTAGCTTAAATACCATACACTGTTTGCCAGATTAGTGTGTCCTTGGAAGCTTATTCGTGAGGTTTGTCTTATAATACAGGACCGCCTCTAGAATATGTGCAAGATAAGGGGAAACACATCTTATACTGGTAGAGATGGGTTACAAGGGAAAACAAAACTACAAGAGATAGTGGTGGATATGTGATGGGTCTACATATTTCTGCATCTACTAGTGTTGGTGCTTCCTTGGGCAGTGAATCAATCTGGCTAACACAATGTTACCTATCCAGCTAGCTCAAATGGGTTGTCAATTCCCAATAGATCTATTCAGAGTATTCGCGTTCACTCGCAAGTAACTAAGGTTCATGATAAGAGGGACTTTATAGGGGCAACAGTGTGTCTTATGCAATAACATTCAGGGTAGCATACATAAAAATACTTGTGTTCTGTTTGTAGCATGTATCTCCCCACGGGTTTGTAAAACATATAAAATGTGGGACTATGAACTCACCTTAGTTGGGGGATAGGTGTAGATAGGCAACTAATATCAAGTGAAATTCAGAAACGGCTCCAACACACAGCCTGAATAATAGTGAATAACTCAGGTTTTTCCTTTATGGGTGTTTTCTATGCTTAAAATGCCTCAAAGGCGTAAAATAATATTTGGCGATCTCTTTTAGTGTAGGCTTCATGTATCATCTGTGTGGGTGTGTAGTTTCATAATATTGTTGGGTGTATCTTCAAGTTACGAGAAATTTACATTCTTGACCTTTACGGGGAATATTTACATTTTTAGTCCCTGTACTTTGGTAAAATTATACTTTTGGCCCAAGTATTCAAATGTGTTCATTATCATAAAGGGAGATGATATTTACACATAGTAAAATTGATTCATACACATAAAATTCATTTGCAAGGACTATTATGCCCTTAGTGTAATTTTTAGACTCTTTTCATCTACCCTACTTAACGTGACTCATTCCTATGCATCCCTCGATTTAGTTACGTTATTAGCTACACTCCACCATCACCCACTAATCATCACTGGTTTGTATGCATTTGAATTATTTATAATTTCTTTCACATGAATTAATCAATGATCTTTACCACTATAAATCCTATACTCTACTAATCGGTCGAACATACATACATGAAATTAATGATTTATTATATCAATGTATGAATATATATATATATATATATATATATATATATATATATATATATATATATATATATATATATGTTCTCAAACAGGTGCCTACACTCGTGCTAGATCTTTATATGCTTTGTGTTTACTTTCTGTTGTTGTTGTTGCTCTGTGTTGCTCTTTTTTGGGCCTATATAATGTGTTGTTGTATTATTGTTGATTCTGCTTTATTTTGAACTTTTTTTATGTATATATGTCTTCTAAAGGGTTTGCTTCAAGTTTTGAGAAGAACAAGTGATGATCAAAGACTTGTAAGTGTAAACCTAACCATATTTTTTAACAAGGCTATCTCCTTCATTCTTCTAATGTTAAAGTCAGCTCTCTTGTGCATCTCTCTTGTCTTCTTACACCTCTCGGTGACCTCTAGTCATGGCGGTTCACATGACGAAGATGAAGGCGGTTCACATCATGATTTCCATGTGAAACGGTTAGTAGTGGTGAAGGTTTATAATTGCTTGATCATCATGTTTGTCCCCACTTTTTCCTCAAAAATGATTATGATTTAAAACAAGACCATCATGTTAACAATGGCTGGTGACCAGGTGACCAAAGTCCAAAGCAATTCAAACAAGGAAAACCTGATCGTGAATGCAAAAACATTTTTTGGTTATTTTCTATCGCACCAAACGCAATAACCAGTACCTTGATGAAACTAGCAGCAAAATAAGAGATGATCAAAGAAATTAGGCTTCTCACCAGCAGGTGCTTCACGTTTCTGTTAACAAATCATGCATATGAAAAAGAGTACAATTATACATGTCCTGTAACAGATGCCAATATACAAGACAAACAAGAACTACATAAATGATTTAAAATAAAAATAAAAACATGGGATAAAAAAAAGAAAAAAAAAAAAAAAAAAAAAAAAAAAACCAAATGTCTTGTAAACAAAAGGTGATTAGTCTCAATGCCATCTTGGCATAACATCTTGCCTTGTCATATGCACTTTCAATTTATATCAATGTATATAACAATTGTTAAATATATATACACTGAAATGGGAAAAAAGTGACTAACAATTAAAAATAAAATGGAAGAGCTCGTTGGAAATTATTAGAATAAAAGTCAAATAATATAGAATAAATATAGGAGGTGCATAACTGTCAATTCATAAAAATATTTATGTGCATTGATCAATTTGTTATGTGTAAATATCAATTCCCTATCATAAATGATTTCCAATTATTTACCATTTCTACCTTCAAGTTATAAAAATGACAGTTTTGATATATGTTTATGAAATGTTACACATTTAGTCGTTTAACTTTATCATAATTACATTTTTAACTTTAAATATAAAAAATTATCACCCTTGGTTGTTAAATATTTCATTTCCATCCTTAAATTATCATTTTGGCAGTTTTGACACCCTTTTATGAATATTTACAAGATTAGTCCTTTAACTTTACAAATTTATACTTTTAGTCCTTTGTTAATAAAATATGATATTTTAGTACTCATAGTATCAAAGTAGTCAATAATTATCCTTAGTTTACTAAAAATACTATTTTAACCTCAATTTTATCAAGTTGGAAACTTTGGTCCTTGTATTTACACATTTTGCAAAAATAGCCCTTTTCCATTTTTAAATGCATCATTAAGGTCCATGTACTTCCAAATTTACATTTTTGACTAAAAAATATACATATATTCTGTTTATACCCTCAGGTTACTGTTTTGATAGTTTGAACCCTTAAGTTTCAATATTTACATATTCGACCCTTCAACTTTACAAAATTTACATTTTTAGCCCAATATCAAGGTTTAGCTTATGATCTCATTCATTTTATCTTATTTTACTTCCAGAATCTTGTTGAGCTTTTAAAAAAGCTTATCATGAGCTTAAAGCTTATTTTGTTGCTTATTGGGCTTTAACGAATTTGTTAAGGCCCAATAAGTGTTTTATGGGTCCGTTGGGTTTGGGAATTTGTGGGATTATTTATGGGCTCATCATAGACCTTATTAAATTTACAAATCAGCTTATGCATGGCTTAACACGAAATTTCTTATTTAGAGCTTATGGGATTTAGGCCCGTTAAGGGTGTTTAGGAGTTTTGAAAATCTGAGCGAGTAAGCTAAGCTTTGAACTTGTAAAAGCTATCAAACGAGTTTGTTAGGGTGATTCATTGGTATCTCATGTTAGTATAGTGTATAAAGAAACGAGTTATACAACTTATTTGGTATGGTGTACGTGTAGATAAAGTTTTACAAGGCTATTTCTAAGCAACAAATACATATATGTTTCGTTTATATACTTAGGAAGTTTTGTGAGTTATTCATGTGCACTCCAAAACATGTGATAATAAATGATTATATGTTGTTGTGATTGTGTAACAAGTGTTTAGACCCATTCTTGGGTATGTAGAGATTTGAGTGAGCTTGTTTGTGTGTTTTAAATTTAACGTGAGGTTAGGAAATGATAACATCAAATAGTCCTGAATATTAATTGTCAATTTCCCCCGATTATGCTCTAATTTTATATCATTTATATGGATTTACGCTTGTTTTCCTTTATATTTCACTTTCAGATAAATTACGAGCATTGGAGCTAAAGAGACTCGGATTTGGAGATTTTATAAGAGATTAATGATAGTATGCCCACTGTGATGAAGCTACGGTGTAACTCCTTTCTCAAATTACGCCGTAGCTAATGCGTAACTCAGAAAGCCAGCTCAGCAACATATTACGGCGTAACTCCCATCAAGGATTATGCCGTAACCCATTAGGTCAAAAGATGTTCCACGCCGCTATAAGCTACGCCGTAACTCCTTCCAATGATTACGGCGTAATCATTTCACTTGTAACCTGTATTAAAGATACGGCGTAACTCATTGATAACGATAAGATTGTACATGTTTTCAATAGCGTTATTCGTGCTTTTGTATATGTGATTTGGTTATGTTCATATGTTTTTAGTAAATCGCATCAAAGGACGTTTGTCTAGTATATATAACCAAGTGCAGGGAAACGGAAGGAAAAGTTAAAGAATTTTAGATAAAAGAAGATTTCCATTTCAGTGAAGCATGTCAAGCACAAGTCATCATTCCAAGTATCGAAGAAGATCAAGTTTGAGTGAAGAACCAAGTTCTACGATCCAGAATCAAGCAAGAAGTCTAAGTTCCATCTCTTCAGGAAGGCCATCCGATCGGTTGCTCCTACAACCGATTCGGCTGGAAAACTGCCAATTAGCACTACTGAAGATGGACCAGCCGATCGGTCACTGCCCGCAACCGATTCGGCTGGGTGGGTGTCAAAGTGACCAGCCGATCGGTTGGACAAGGAATCGA
Organism: Chrysanthemum seticuspe; assembly: GCA_019973895.1. NCBI lineage: Eukaryota > Viridiplantae > Streptophyta > Magnoliopsida > Asterales > Asteraceae > Chrysanthemum > Chrysanthemum seticuspe. The sequence continues at coordinate 147,345,920 of BPTQ01000008.1, read as the reverse complement.
TCAGTTGAGGAGGCCTGGTCTGCTATTTCTTCATCATTAAGATTTCCCATTGCATCCAAACGTTTCTAGGTCCTTCCTTGGTGTATTCTAGTCCCTTCCTAGCTCCTTGGAGGCCAAGTTCAACATTTATTACCCTAGGCCTTGGGACAAGTATAAATAGAGACCTCTTGTGAGCATTTGAGAACACACACTTCAATACAACTCTCTACTCATCAAACCCATCTCTGTTAGCTCTCAAATTCGTCATTAGAATTCCAGGAAAGTTTGGAGGTCCAAGAAGTCAACATTTTGAGGTCAAACCCCCGAGAAGTCAACACCAATACTTTAGGAATCATTACTCAATCATTTGAAATCTTATTCCAACCATTGTAAGACTCTTAATCATGTTTTATAATGTTCAAAGTTCTGAGTTTATGTTTATGTTTGCTATGAGTGGCTAGTTTCTTTATGCACTTGCTTAAACAATGTTAATTATCTTGTGATTAGTTTATGATTGTGTTAACATGTTTTAATTCAATTTCAAGTTGATTCTAAGATCCAATTGTGCTTAAGTTTCATAGTGACATTTGTTAATCAAGTTTGACTAGCTGTTAGTAATTGTAAAAGGTCGAAAGAACTTATTGTTATTCAACTAGTTATAATCATTTTGTATATGGATGATTGTTTTTACCCATTATTCTTGATCAAACAAAGAAACTAAAGTGTGCTTGTAATAAGAACGCTTTTTGATTATCAATTTGGATTGATTGGAAACATCTAAAAGGTCGTAAGATTAGTTGTTTACAATCAATTGTAACCTTTTGTCTATAATCGGTTACCTTTTGTATTGACCATTTCTTAAGCAAATTTGATAAGAAAAATGGATGTTTTTGTGTTTAAGTTTATGAAAGTACACTTATGAAACTTGAATTGATTGGTTAGACTTAATGCTTGTCCCAATGCTCCTTCTAAAACAAAAGCACCTTCATCTTCTTCATTCACAACTAGGACAAATGCATCCTTACTCCACCTAGTCCACTTCAACCTTTGGCATTTCCATTCACACTATCACCAACAACTCCACTTGAGTTTGCCTACACCACAACATCATCCTCTGTTGGGTTTTAGGTTCCTCAGAACAAGAATTATTCTAAGTATTGGAACCACTGCTAGAGTTGATGAAACCACTGCCAGAAGAATTAATCCACTGCTGAAGTTAAACCGTGGCTAGTAGTAAATTAGAACCACTGCTATTGTATTATAAACACTGCTAGTTGTGTATAGTCGGTCTAATATTTTGTATTAGATAAATATAGAAAAGATATTTATCTTGTAGGTTACGTATTGTATTATGTAAAGGACTCCTTAGCCTATAAAAGGAGGTCCTAGGTTAGATTAGATATACGTGTGTTTTATATCTAAGTTCGATAATGTAGGACCTTAGTTTTATCAACCTTATCACAAACCCAATACAAATATCTCGTTAACACAAACAACACAAACACAAACGTTATGCTTAGAAATAAGGAAGAGAAAGATGGTGACTTGATGATATAAAATCGTGTATGATGTGAGAAAAGATAAACACAAGATGTTGTATATTCAATAAAGAAAAACACACACACACACACTTTCAAGCACACCCCTCAAATGACCATTTGAGGGGTATTTATAGTACAAGACACATGTTGCCCTAAAGGCTTTCCATGGGCTTGGCTTGGGCTTCGTGGACTTGGGTTTGGACATGGGTTACACGCCATTATTCAATGCAAGCTTAACTAAACTAAAGCCCATTTAGCTTAGTCCAATCCACGAGCCTGTTGACTATTCTAGCACGATATCTAACACGAGTTACAAAGTTCCTAAATGTGAATGACCATCACTTTTAATAAAACTATTAAGGCTAACAATCTCCCCCTAAGGGGTGGTCATTCAAACGATGCTCCACTTGATTAGGTCTCTACTTTTCTTGAGCTAGAACTTTGTGTGTAGATATTGAATAGTCTTGATTCTTTGTTCCTTCATGCTTTGTGATCAGATAATGTGGTTGTCTGCCGTTGTCAACTTCGTTGGTTAGGTGTCTCCACGTCATTCTCCACTTCTTTCTCCACCATGCTCACACTTCTATTTGTCTTTTGGTTACCAAAGATGTAGTTCTGGAGTCTTTAAACTTTGTAGATTCTTTGACATTGAAGAAGAATCATCTCCTTTGATTATGATGAGAACTTTCATGTGTTGTTGGTATGAGCATGTGGCGAGTCTGCACGATCCATCCGCTCCGGAGCTTCCATAAGAAGAAAACATAAAACATTGTTAGTAATAAGCGGATTCCGGCACTTACAAGTTTGAATTTCGAGGGTGTTTACAGCATAGTGTGAAAACACGTCTCTAATTCTCACAGAGGCCGTTCCTGAACTGGAGTCCCACAAGTGAGATAACACGATATACCGAAATACATCTACAGTTCAGATGAGTCGCTGAGGTACACCGAAGCATCACCCCACGACTGTAGACCGTTTGAGACACACTAAGCGTAATCCACGGAGAATTACCGAAGTGACCTGCTGTCAGGGCTATTTGATGTTGACCCTGGCAGGAATTTCCATTCAATCACTGAAGATCACAGAAGTGAAACTTCTCATAAATGTTCTGGCATATTGCTAAGATCTGCGTAGGACTCTATAATATATCACTTGTGTCCTTATTGATGAACAACAAGCGATGTCATGTCATGTGTTCCTATGAGATCTTTTGATGAATCTCATGGCTCTAGACTCAATAGTGCATTTTGGTTTTCCTGAGCGGAGACTAGGGAGAGGGTCTCCTTCTTCAATACCAACGATCTCTAAGAGAAAGTCAATAGATTATGTAGGGTTCCTAGTGAGAATGAAACAAATCCTTTTAAGAGGAATTGAGTGGCTAGAAGGTTTAGTGCAGTGCGTCACTGGGTCCATGACGTCTTTGTCTTCAATACCAGTGTCAACTAGTGACAACCAGTAGCATATGTATTGAACCCGGTTTCTGCCCTAAGGTTGAATATGGAGGGCTATTTCTTTTCACCCTTTTTCATTACATTTCTTTTTAATTCTTCAACCCCTTCTTTCTCCTTTCTCACATTACTCCTTTTTTCAATCATTCCTAAGGACTTCTAATACTAACTATTTGTGATGTCCTTGGGTAGATCCCTCCGGCTCTGGCGGATCATAGGACGGATTTCCCTATCCTTAGTCACCTTATAACTCCATGACTGTCCTATTGTTGCCATAAAAACCATTTTTCTTGAAAATCTCTCAGAGTGTTTATGATAGAAAACAAGTTTGAAACACTCCGTGAGTTTTATATTTTCATAAATACTCCCCCTTCACATGTGCTTATATGTTTTGACAGAAATCTGCACATAGAGGGTAGAGTTCGCACTTTTTGAATTGATCAACTTTAAATGAACTAGACCGATTCGAGACACGTTTACATCACTAGAGAACTAGCTTGAAATTATTACCCGTCCTGGTCAAGTCCATAGAAAGTTTCTCGAGATGGTACATAATTGCTCGTCAATTCATTGGTTCCGTCTGAGTCGAGCTCATTTTGAGATTCAAACAACTATTTTGATCACATTTTAATCACGTCTCCTCCCCCTCAAAAATAGCATATTCGTGATATTTTTGATATCAACGGATTAAACAACAATTTAGAAACTTTTGGGGAGACAAACGGATTTGATTTAAGCATGAATTTGGAACATTTTGTTTTATACTCCCCCTTTAATAAAGAATAATCAATTAAAGGGTTTTAGAGGGAGTTATCTTGAGCACAAACTATTTGAAAGATTTTGAAAATCTTTTTTGAACAATCTTGAAAAGGTGCTCAAGATGATGATGATTTCTCACCATTTTTAAATGTAGTGCACTGAAGCGTACACCCCATTTTTCGATCAAAGCACGAGTTTTGATTTGAAAGTAATCAAAAGTCATCATTTTAGTCCGGGTTTCGTACTGAAGTATACGAAAGCCATTTTATGAAGAAATTTTGAGAAACGACATGTTTTAGAAAACAATTAAAGAACTCTCGCTCAAGCATCTGTACATGCCCGTATCATTGTTGAATGACATTTCTAGAAACGTACAGAATATCGATTATACAAGAGACATGTCGTAGAAGAATATTTTTTGATTTTTGATTTTCTAATGTTTTTGTATTTTTTGAAAGTTTTATATTTTTATATTTTGCTTTTGTTGGTTTTTCAAATTTTGTATTTTGTTTTTCAAAAATATTTACAGCGAAGCTTTTTGGAAAATCATTTTCAAGAAGAATCGAGAAGACGTTCTAACTCCTCAGGGGTTAGGCTTCGCATTTCAATTCGTCGAACTAAATACTCAAACCTTTCTTTTGGAAGGGCTTTAGTTAATAGATCGGCGAGTTGGTAATCTGTCTTCATGAAAAATAATTCAACAGTACCATTTTCGACGTACTCTTTGATGAAGTGATAGCGGACTCTGATATGCTTAGTCTTTGAGTGATGAACAGGATTGCATGATATGGCTATGGCACTTTTCGAGTCACAATACATAGGTATTTTATCGAAAGTAAAGCCATAATTTGTGAGTTGTGTTCTCATCCATAGAACTTGAGCACAACACGCAGATAGAGACACATACTCAGCTTCAGCGGTTGAAAGTGCAGTGCAATCTTGTTTCTTTGAAGACCAGCTTACTAACTTTTCACCCAAAAATTGTGCTCCTCCGGATGTACTTTTTGCTGTAACTTGATCACCTGCGTGGTCCGCATCTGAAAAGGCAATTAGATCAAATCCGGATTCCTTCGGATACCAAAGTCCCATGTGAATGGATGTCTTCAGGTACCGAAAGATCCGTTTTACCTCTTTGAGGTGCAGTTCGGTAGGCTTAGCCTGAAACCGTGCTAATAAGCAAACAGCAAAATGAATATCTTGTCGACTAGCAGTAAGATACATGAGAGAACCAATCATGCTCCGATATTTCTTCGGATCAATAGGTTTCCCAAACAAATTGGCTCCAATTTTTGGTGAAGTTACCATTGGTGTTCCGACCGAGTCACAATTGTCCATACCATGATTTTTCAAAATATCAGTGGTGTATTTCGCTTGATTTATAAAAATTCCACGAGGGGACTGATGTATTTGTAAACCAAGAAAGAATTTTAGTTCCCCCATCATGGACATTTCAAATTTGCTTTTCATGAGATTTTCAAAATGTTTTGAAAGATTCGGATTAGTGGACCCAAAGATGATGTCGTCCACATAAATCTGAATAATCAAAATGTCATTTTTGCATTTTTGTGTAAACAAGGTAGGATCAACTGTTCCTTTGGTGAAATTGTTTTGGATAAGGAAAGAGGACAGTTCGTCATACCACGCTCTCGGAGCTTGTTTTAAACCATAGATTGCCTTTTTGAGTTTGTAGACGTAGTCTGGATGTTCCATGTCTATGAAGCCTTCTGGCTGACTCACGTACACTTCTTCTTTCAGAGTTCCATTCAAGAACGCGGTCTTAATGTCCATCTGATAAACCGTGATGTTTTTGTGAGCTGCATAGGCCAAGAATATCCTGACTGCTTCAAGTCTAGCTACCGGCGCGAATGACTCTTCAAAGTCTATCCCTTCCTCTTGTCTGTATCCTTTGGCCACAAGACGAGCTTTGTTGCGAATGACAGTCATTTCTTCATCCCGTTTGTTTTTCCATAACCATTTAAGATCAATGACGTGAATGTCAATTGGTCTTGGAACCATTTCCCAAGAGTCATGTAGACGGTATTGGAGAAGTTCCTCCTGCATCGCTTCTATCCATGCGGGTTCTGCCATTGCCTCACGAATGTTCTTTGGTTCTAGATTGCTAATTGAGCAAAGGTAAATGCATAAGTCGCAATCGGTGGCAAGTTGGCGTCTCGTCTGAATTGGCCTTGAAGGTTCACCAATAACTTGTTCAATTGGGTGGTCTTTTGTCCACTTCAGAGTAGAAGGATACTGTTGGTTATACGTATGCGAGTTAGATGGTTCTCGTAAGCATGAAGATGATTCAGCTGATTCCGTAGCAAACGGGTTTTCAAATAAGTCTTCATCTAACGTTGCATCGTTTTGGTTTTGGTTTTGCTCATCAACTGCTGGTAGAACGGGTGCAATAACTTGAGTAGATGTAGATGATGTTGATGGAGTTGGTGCATTGGTTTCGACCGTTGTAGATGCATCTTCTGTTGGTGGTGGAGGATGATTTTGAGCGGGTGCAGCGGAATGATGGTTTGATGCATTTGTCGAAGTTCCACCATAGTATTCATCGAACATTAACTCGAAGAAATTCTCCCATTCTTGTTCTTTAGGATTGTCAAATGAAGTTGATTGAGCTCTTTGAGGTACGAGTCCTGAACTGATGTGTCCAGAAGTCTGTCGGTTTAGTGCGGGTTCTAGAGCGAGTCTCTCAGAAGCCATTTGTGAAAGTTCGTCAAACTTCACATTCATCGTCTCCATGATCTTCCTTAGCCTTCTGTTATACACCCTGAATGCCCTCGAGTTATCTGAATATCCAATGAAGATTCCAATATCACCTTTAGCTTTCAATTTTCCAAGATCTTCTCTGTCATTCGTAGGATAGCACAAAGCGCCAAACACGTGTAAGTAAGAGATATCTGGTTTTCTGTTGTTCACAAGCTCATATGGGGTTTTATTGAATCTTGGATGGATAAGGGATCGGTTCTGAGTGAAACAAGCAGTGGCAACAGCATCAGCCCATAGAAATAACGGTGCACTAGAATAGATTAGCATCGTGCGAGCAGCTTCCACAAGAGTTCTATTTCTTCTTTCAACTACCCCATTCTGCTGTGAAGTTCTAACAGCTGATGTCTGATGAGTAATTCCAACATCTTCAAAATAAGCTCTTAACTCTTGATTTGTGAATTCAGTGTCGCTGTCTGTTCGTACAACCCTTACTGGAGCTTGAAGAAGTACTTGAATGCGTTTCAGAAAGGTGATGATGATGCCTGGTGCTTCGTCTTTTGATCTCAGAAACTTAACCCATGTATATCTCGAATAATCATCGACGATAACAAGAATATACTTTTTCCCATTAATGCTTTCAACTCTCATTGGGCCACATAAGTCCATGTGCAACATATGCAACTTTGCTTCCGAACTAGGTACGGATTTGGGTTTATATGATGCTCTTTTGCTTTTTCCTTGTTCGCATGATGGACATAGGTGATCCTTGGTGTATTTGAACTTTGGAAGTCCATTGACGATGTTGTCTTTGGCAATTTTGTTGATGGTGTCGAAATTGAGATGAGATAACCTTCTGTGCCACAACCAGGACTGTGTTCCAGATGCTCGTGTCATAAGACATATTGGTGATGAAGAGGCCATTTGGTTTATGTCGATAGCATACAAGTTTGTATCACGATTCCCAGTTAAGAGATCAGTGCCATCCAAGTTTCTAACGAAGCAAGCATTTTTCCTAAAAGCAACCTCTAAATCTGCATCACAGAACTGCCCGACTGAAAACAAATTGTGTCCCAACCCTTCGACATAGTAAACCCGAGTGATCAAATAATTTCCAAAAGGTAGATCTCCATAACCCATGATAGCTGCTACATGATCATTTCCGAAACGTACGGTTCCCATGAATTGCCAGACGAAATTGATCAGCAGCTTCAGATTCCCGGTCATGTGCTTGGAGCAACTCGAGTCGACGATCCAAAGACAAATTTCGATAACCTGCCAGTAACAGAAAAAGAATATTGTGGAAACCGTTTTGATTTTGGTTCCTTTGGGTTAGGGGTAAAATCCTTATCACACTCAGAGAGGTTTTCTACAGGGAATTCTGGTTTATCATTCATTGTACCGTTCTGGAGTGTGAAAGTTCTACCTGTGGGTTTCCAAATATCATCCCTAAAGTATACACGTTGGTTCCTGTCAGTAGTGTAAAGCCTAAGTTTTGCAACTAGTCTTCCTACTCGTTTAGCGTAATTACTTTTTGGGACGTTCTTCTTAACAGGCTTATCATTCACATTCTTAGAAACACAATCATCTTGAGCATTTAAAGATTTCTTGCAAGTTAAACAAAGAGATTCAACACATTCATTAGACTTAGCAAGTTTCATAGGTTCAGTACATTCAGATGAAATGTTTTTCTTATTCAAAAGCTGTAAATTCCTAGGGTGTTCTTCTACTTTCTTCTCTTTAATCAAGCTACTACTCCTAGAGGCAGTCGAGACTCTATTGTTCCTTGTATTGCTCTTAGGCTTTAGTCTGCTGCTCCTAGAGGTGCTTTCTAGTCCTGTAGAAGGTGAGGCACACGCATTAGGATTCACATTTTTATGAAGGGAGGTGGTTTCAGCTATCCTAGTCTCTTTAGATGTTGAGGCAGACGCATTAGTGGTACTCATCTTAAAAAGGCCAGGTGCTAAAACTTTAGGATTCTCAATAACCGCTTTCCCTTTATCAACATTTTGTTTAGGCACGACAGGTGGAGTGACTGGTTTTGATGAAACATTTTTCTCATTGACTTTTGGAGGAGGCAAAGAAACAGACATTTTTGGTTTTGAAACCGGTTTGGGAACATTTGCTTTCTCCGCAGTCAATGGTTTTGTAATCACAGTTTCCACTGCCTTTCCTTTTTGACTTTCCAGTTGAGCCCTCAAAAGATCATTTTTAGCTTTCATGTCATTGTAGGCACGCTCATACGACAATTTGTCATACTTGAATTCCTCAGTTTTTCGATCAAGTTGTTTAAAATATGAGATATTTTCTTTTTCAAGTTTCATAAGAGCTTTTTCATATTTTGAAACAATTTCGGAGGTCTCATCCTGGAGTCTTTCATGATCTTCAACAGAATATGTTTGCAAAATGATGGACATAATATCAGTAGTCAGAACATCTTCGAAGAGAGAGTCATTTAACTTTTCCAAAACGTTGATGTGTTCAACACTTTCATTAGCTTGCTTTACCAGGGATTTATGGTCCTTGACAAAGTCAGCTGTTTCTTTCAAAAAGGTTTGTTCAAAATAATTTACCCTTGTGTTGATGTTATTCAGCTGAGGGGCAATTTCAGTTTCAAAAAACTTTTTCTGTTCAATATCAAAACTATTAAACCAGATGTTGGTTGTAATATGAGTTTTAGTTTTAACAGTCTCTTGAAGTCTCCCAATTCTAATTTTAATATCGTCTAAAATGCTTCTTGCATCACTTGTGTTAAAAGTATTGTTTGAAGACATTTGTTCGATTTTCGAAAAAGATTTTGAGACAACTACTGGTTTTGAAACTGATTTTGAAACAGATGTTGACACTTTGTTTGAAACACTTGGTGTGGTGGAAAACGTTGATTGTTCTTTATGAGAAACAAACGAAATACCATTAATTTTGTTCCATTTGTTATAATCAATAGGTTTTATTTCCGGATGTTTTTGTTTCATTTTTGATCTACTCTCCTCAGATAGTTCCAACGTTTCAAGCGAGTCATGCACAATTATGGGTTCATGCAATGGTTTTCCATTGTGCAACACATTCTGAGATTTCTGACCTTTCTTGAGAAAACAAGGAGGTGAGTTACCAAGAGCCATTTTGTGAGATGTGTGAAAAATCGGATTTACTTGATTAGAAAGCATTTTGTTTGTCTTAGCGGAATGACCCGTTGTAAGAAGTAAATTGTCCAATTTTTTGATCATTTCATTTTTGTCCAGAATCTCATCAAGAAGAGAATCTTCTCGTTTTGCAAAATCAGTAATCAACTTCTTCTTCTCTTTTTCAAGATCAGAATACATTGCTTTTTGTTTAGAAAGTTGGTCATTTAATTCAGAAATTTCCTTGTTTAAAGATTTTATTTTCAAGTTCAGATTCACATCAAGTGTATCATACTTGATTTGCAATTGTTTTTCTCTTAAAACAGAATCTCGATAACCAATTTCTAATTCTGATATTTTGTTTGTATGAAATTCATAGGCTCTGGCGTTCTCTTTGTAACTCTCAAGCTCAGTGGTCAATTTAACATTCGCGGCCTTAACTTCGCGATTGACCTTACTGACTTTCTCAATTTCAATGCCACATTTATGGATTAATGATTCAAAATAAGCACGCGTTTCCTCATCAGTCTCAGTATTTTGTGCCACACAGCCTCCATTAGGATCCACATCTGGAGTTTCAGAGTTAGTATTGCTACAACTCGGATTGTCCATATATGTATCATAAGTAGGTGCTGGCGTCACAGAATGCTGTTCGTCATGAGTAAACACATCAAATATGACATTGTTATAGCATGGATCAATGATTGGTACCTCAGATACTGTATTGGCGTCATAGACAGGAGGTGAGTCTGACTCAGTGTCATACTTAGCTTCCTGAAGATTTGCCATGAAGATGCAATTCGCATTGAGTTCCTCGAGGTCTTCCAAATTCATCCACAATAGCGAAAAAGTCATTTTCCTCAGCACTCAACTGTAACCCCGCATCTAGCTTATCTGCTAACAAAGCAGCTTTCCGAAGAAAATCACCATTCTTTTTGTGCGGCTTAGTGGGACAGTTTCTTGCCATGTGACCCACTCCTTGACAGTTATAACACTTAATCTGATTACCCTGATTCACATTTCCATAATTCCCAACGACTGGAGCTGCAACATTCCCATTCTGATTACCCACTGCTCTATTCCCAACATTCTGACCCAACTGATTACCCTGATACGGAGCCGCCTGATTACCCATACGAAATCCAGTAGCATATCCCTGCTGATTCCCAATAACTCCAACCATTTGTCCTTGATTACCTATATTCACACCCGGCTGTGCAATTTGCCTGTGGCGAGTGTTTGACGAAATCCTTTGGTTGTTGTTAGTTGGTGTGGAATAGCGACTTTTGAGTGCGTTACCCAAGAAAGAGTATATCTGTTGCAAGGTCGCTTCTGGGTCAGTTTCAGGATCAGTGATTCCTTGTTCCTGGTATTGTTGTTCTGGATAGAATTGTTGTTGTGGTTGTGGAATGAATTGCTGCAAGTTGTTGTTGTTGGAAGATGATGAAGCTTGTTGTTGTGTATTCACTGGAGTTTGAGTCTTTGCAATGAGTGCCAATGGATCATGATTCTGTGCCAATCTTTCTTTCCTGACTTCATTCACTTCAGCTTGGTTTTGTTTCAGAAAATCATTCAGTTGATCAAAGTTCACCTGATGAAGGTCTTTTGTTTGGTTGACAATAGTTACATATCGTCCCCATTCTTCTGGAAGATTATTCAGGAACTTGATGTTTTGAACGATAGTTCTGGGTGTCAGCTTGTTTCTGATTAGCTCATTCATCAAAGTGCAAAACCTTCCATAGTATGATTCAATGGATTCTCCTGGTGTAGAAGTAAACTTTTCCCATTCAGTTAGCAACTTGTTCTCCATGTCTTGTTGACCAATTTCAGTTCCATGACAAAGCCGTCTTACACGTTCCCACATATCGAAAGCAGTTTCACAACTGTCTACCGCAGCAAAGATGTCTATTGGTAAACCCAGTTGGACAATATGAATAGCCATATCATCTGCATCAACTTGCTTTTGATCCTCTGCAGTGTATTCTGATTCAGTTTGAGTATGAAAGGATGGTGGGATGTCAGGAGTTCCATGGTCTTGGATTTGTCGAGGCTTGAAGGGTCCATTCTGAATGGAGTTAATCATGAGTTTTCCATTAGGTTTAGTCTTGATGTAACGGAGCATACGACTTGACCATTGAAGATAACCACCTTTTGCCAACATAGGAGGTCGGTTTTCGGCACCGGCTGCATGAATATCTTGTTGAGTTGCCATTGATGAAGGTATGATCTGATAAAGTTGATGTAGGATCGATTCAACGATAAAGGAGTTGTGGTTGATGATGATTAAGCTCAGTTAAGGTGTTTCCGAAAGTCGTACTCGTAAACTCGGTTCTTAAAAATTTTCGCCCAAAATTTGAAATTCACTATAAAAATCAATTCTAAGGACGTATGAAAATTTTGAGTTATGACAATTTTGACGCCAAATTTGACCCGAAAAATTTGAATTTAGGCCCAAAAATTTGAATTTTTGACCAAAATTTTCCCAGTTAAACCAAAATTTGAATCTCGCGTAAAAATTGAACGTTTAGTCTCCTCAAAAATTTAAATTTTACTCAAGTTTTCCCGCCAAAAAACTCTTTTTTTTTTTTTTTTTTTTTAAAAAAAAAAAAACTTTTATGCGTAGAAAGAGCTTAGGCGTAGAAACACAAGTTACGAGTAGAAACTTAGGCGTAGGATCTTATGCGTAGGATCTTATGCGTAGGAAGCTTATGCGTAGAAACCTTATGCGTAGAAACCTTAAGCGTAGGAACCTTATGCGTAGAAACCTTATGCGTAGAAAGTATCTTACGCGTAACCTTAGGCTTATGCGTAGACAAAAAGTTACTCGTAAACCTTACGCGTAATTTTGAAGTTATGCGTAGAGTTACTCGTAAGCTTTTAGCTTATGCGTAAACTATGGTTAAGAACCAAAAATCCTTTACACTGTCACAGCGTAAGAGATATCCACAAGTCGAAGTGTTCCACACACTTATCCAAGTGAGGGAAGCACTGAGTAACAGTTATAGCACGAAGATTCTTCACCAAAAAGTTACGAGTAGAAAACTATGCGTAGTTGACTTTCTTACGAGTAGAACTAGGGTTTTGACCTACTCGTAAAAAATTTCCAATGATTCAAACAATTTCGCTTGCACAGATATCCTTAAAAACACTCGAATAACCCAAAAATGTTGACCTTTTTCACCCAAAGTGCTTAGAAAAGTTACGAGTAGAAATGACCAAAGAACCAAATACGAGCTCAAAACTTAACCAAAACGCGTAAAGTTTCAAACTTTTTGCAAAAAACTGAAACTTTAGCACCAAATATACCTTAAACCACAAGAATCTTGAATTTGTAAGTGCAAAAATTAAAGCTTTAAGCGTGACAACGTTTATAACAAAGCTACGCGTATCAACCTTCAAAACAAACACAAACACTCCTAAACCATTGTTAGGCGATTGATACCAATTGTAGGACCTTAGTTTTATCAACCTTATCACTTTACCAAGCAAACCCAACACGTATACAAGTATAACCACGTGAAACAAACACAAACAAAGCTTAGAAATAAGATGAGAAAGATGGTGACTTGAATGATATATAAATCCGTGTATGATGTGAGAAAAGATAAACACAAGATGTTGTATATTCCTTGAGAGAGAAAATACACACACACTTTCAAGCACACCCTTCAAATGACCATTTGAGGGGTATTTATAGTACAAGACACATGTTGCCCTAAAGGCTTTCCATGGGCTTGGCTTGGGCTTCGTGGACTTGGGTTTGGACATGGGTTACACGCCATTATTCAATGCAAGCTTAACTAAACTAAAGCCCATTTAGCTTAGTCCAATCCACGAGCCTGTTGACTATTCTAGCACGATATCTAACACGAGTTACAAAGTTCCTAAATGTGAATGACCATCACTTTTAATAAAACTATTAAGGCTAACAGATAAACTTCAAGGTTGTAAAACCCTAATACTGGTTAGAGTATTCGTTATTAATATAATTGAGGTGTTTAAGAGTTATTGTTATTGTTCTTCTTCTTAAGGTTGAATATTAAATTCCGCGTAATATTTAACAAGTTATTATCAAGTCAGTTTCTATTAGGATCGTTTGCTCAACTGGGATCAACATCCTCCATCTCTCCATCACCACAACCACTCATGGGTTACCCCATCCTTTACCCACTTAAACCATATGGCAAAAGTTGTCCATGTTGTCATCACAATAGAAATCTCATCTTCAACCTTAGGGATGAATTGAACTTTATGTTCTCTTACCTTGAACACCATTTTACACCACCACAAGGGCCTATCATACCCCCTCTTCCACCAACCAATAGCCCAACCAACTAAATATTCTTATGTTTAGTTTTTAAGAATAAACATTTAGGATCCCTTTTGCTATTGAAGCAAATCTTAGGGCTTCTCAAGTCATTAAGATTATTATGTGCTTCTTGTAGTTTTTTTTTTATTGTCTTGTTCTCACACATTAAGTGTGTATCTTGTTTAATTGATGAATGAATGTTTTTCTTTATTTTATGGATGGATTTATTTTTTTTGACTACTTAGCCTCTTTATATATGGTTGGATATTTGTCTAAGTTTCTACATGTTAGATATTGTATTTGTGTCATATAACTTTATTTTGTAGCAACAACCATTGCTCGATTCCTTGGTGCCCTGATGCGCGTACAGCGCGTTCGGGGTCAAAGGAACTTCCTTTTCGTCGAACAATTTTTTCAACACCCTAGGTAGTGAACCTAATCGTTGTAGTGTAGTATTGGGTAAGCCTCGGGTATTGATATCGTTCTCTATGGGAATAGGAATGCTAGTAAGAAGTGTACTACGCTAAGGTTGAGGTTGAGGAAGATTATTTTTTATCTTTTTATAATTTTTTTATAAACTAAGGGTAAAATCTCGGGGTTTGGATTTGGGGGTTTGGTACTTCTACCGATTACTCCACTATCTAATTATCTAAACTATGGGTAGTCTATGTCTTTTTTATGTGTGCTTGTATGATGATTAAAAATGTGTCTACCTAGATACTATTACTCCCTAGTTATCTTTTATTGGTGGTTGAATTGTCACGTCCTTATTCTTAACGCATTGTGTTTTCTAAGGTCGTAGGGTATGCTTTTCTCCCTAACTCTTTGAGACTACCTTAAGGTTATTGCCTACGAAATCTCTATGTCAATCATAAACTAACTCTAAGGTTATCTTTGGATGTTTAACCTAAAAATCCGCTAAGTGACTTATAAACTAAGGTTCACAAAGATTACTCAAGCATTTAAACCCAACGATGGTCTAATGCACTCCTAAAGCCAATTACAATTAATATAAGAGACAACCAATCAATAATTAATAACTAGGTTTCATAGATCTAAGCAAACACACAAGAAATTTAGCCGGACATGTTAAACACGCAAGCATACACACATTCAATTGAAGACATAATTAAATTAATGAAGTAAAACACTTATCTTGATGTAAAATAGGGTATGAGAACCCTAAGATACTGTCCAAACCGGACTACAATTGTTTTAGGTTTTTACTCCACAAGTCTACCTCTCTAAAATTCTGAAAATTCGATTTCTATATATAATTTTACATTCGCGACGGCGTCGCCTTATAGGTGGGACGCCGTCAGATCACCATCATTAGGGTTTCGTCTTGGCCAAGTAATAGTTGGGACGACGTCAAGTTGTAGTTGTGACACCGTCGGGCTTCAGCAGTGACGTCGTCTGATTCTGGATCTAGGCCGTCTGGGATGAAAAGTCTTCGTGACGCCCTTCCTCTTCAAAGCCTGACGCCGTCAGGTGTAATTTAGCAAAAAGTCTACTGAGCCGTCACAAATTTAATTACGTATAAAGGGACGGCGTCGCCCTTTGATCGTGACGCCGTCAGCTTCAATTCCAGCAGCTTGAGTGTCTTCGATCTTGACTTAGCCATTTTCTTCATATATTCACTCCTTTTCGTCCAAATATGCATCATTCCAGCATTTTGTTTCCAAGAGACCTAAAAAGTGAAAAGGAACGAAATTAAGCAGTAACGGATATAAAAGTGGGCGATTAAAGGCTTAAATGACACGTTTTAAATCCTTATCATGCCCTCCAAGCGAGGGGGAGTATACATCAAGGGGGAGCCTTAGTGTCGTTTCGACAATCTTTTTGCTTCGACAAAAAGGGGGAGAAGTGGGATATAAACTCAAATTAAAAACTTGTTAAAATTAATTTTCACCTAAAACGAGTTTATATTTTGTCATCATAAAAAAGGGGGAGATTGTTGATGCAAATAATGCCTAAAACGTTATTGCTATCTTTCAATATCTCTACGTTTTGATGATAACAAAATGTAAAAATACGTTACGTTAAAATTAACGTAAACAAGTTTTTAATCAAAAAATCTCGTTTCTACATACATCACTCTAGGTAAGAACAAACAAATTTACAACTTGACAAATGATCAAAGAAGTGAATTTGTGTTTCAAGCTTCACATTTTTAATGTGACAAAATATGTTTTCAAAAATACATTTTACAAATTATTTTTTAATATTAAAGAAATGCTTTAATTGGAAAAATAAGTTTAAAAATTCCCAACAACTATTTTTCACCCCAAAACAGCTCCTAACTTCCCCAAATAAACTTTCACCGCTAAAAACAAAAAGAGGAGCGTTTTTGTCTGGGACGGTATCAGGGTACCACTAAATTTAGTGGTACCGTCTGGTATTTAGTGGTACCGTGCACTGTAACGGTCGAAATTTTTGTCCCTATAAATACCAGCCCACTTTACAGTTTTTGGGCATCCTTTTTCACACAAAACTTTCTGAGTTTAAATCTCCTAACACACACACACACACACACTCCTTTGATCATCTAGATAGTTTTCTTTTATTTTAGAGTGATCCTTTCTTCCAACCAAGTGATCACCTTCATTCCTCTTCTAGTGCAAGAGAAGAACATATTATATTAAGAAGATACTTAGTATTGTAGTTATAGTAGTGTGCACTTGTAAAACTTGTTACACACTTTTTGTATCTTGATATACATCAAGTAGTCTTGAGTCTTGTTTAGATGACTTGTGTGGATCATTGTGATCTTGTCGTGATCTTGGAGATCTCTTGTTGTTTGTGAGTTAGTGTGTTGATCAAGTAGATCAAGTCTAGATTGTGATGATCTAGTAGTTTGTGTGATTAGCAAGGATCGGGTAGATCGTGAGTGAGATTGGTACTAGCTAGATTAGTACTCGACATTTAGCTTAGTGTCAGAAATTGTGATAAGCCACGTGTACGGTTTTCTCCGCCTCAAGGGAGTTTGTTTACATAGTGCTTAGAAGTCTCGAGTTTGGTACTCGGAGAGTGGAGTAGGGCGAAGAAGAGCTATAAATCGCTTGTCTCAGTTTGATCTTTCCATCTCTTACTGTTTACTTTCATTACTTACTTTCTATAGTTGTAGTGTATCTATTATAATCTTATTAAGTAAGATTCATATTGTTGTGGTTTGATTTCACAAATGACTCAATCGAAGTTTTTCACAAGTAAACTTTGATAACTAATTTAAAAAGCGGTAAACTCTTCAACCCCCTTCTAGTTTCCCACATAAGTAAACATACAAAAACGGACGAAAACGTATTGAAATGCATGAAAACGTAAGAAAGGTATCAAAACGAAGGAAAGCGAATAAAAATGGATGAAAACGTAAGAAAGCATAAAAAACAGATGAAAACGTATAAAGTATAAAAGCGTAAAAGAAACAGACGAAAACGTATAAAAACAGACGAAAATGTATAAACACGGATAAAAACATATGAAAAGAAATAAAAACGTAAGAAAAATGGACGACAACGTATAAAAACAAACGAAAACGTATAAAAACGGACGAAAACGTATAAAAATGGAAGAAAACGTATAAAAATGGACGAAAACATATAAAATGGACGAAAACGTATAAAAACGGATAAAAATTTATGCAAACATAAGAAAACGTATAAAAACAGATGAAAACGGATAAAAACGTATAAAACCAGACGAAAACGTATAAAAACAGATAAAAGCGTTTAAATACGGACAAAAACGTAAAAAACGAATAGATAAAACGTATAAAAACGGACGAAAACGTATGAAAACATACAGAACCGTAAAAGCACATAAAAATCGTACAAAAAAGTATAAAAAAACGCATCACTTTGATTAGTACATAGAGCCTCATTGATTTTATTTTAAGAGTTGACTCATGTGGTTATAATAGCAGACCAATCAAATTTATTTAATTATTTTAATAAAACACAACTAAACCCATCTTAACTCATTTATTTTATTTAACAAAAACCAACTAAACATCTCATTAAAAATATTTATCCAACTTGACTTACATTTAACCATTAAGTTTTAAATTGGCACATCTACAGACCAACAGAAATGGTTTTGAAATAGTATTCAACAAAATACAAACATTGACATATAAGAACTAGGGGTGTTGATCGGTTCGGTCATCGGGTTCTTCGATTAGTTCGGTTCGGTTAATTCGGTTAAAAAAAAAAATTTAGGTCAATCCGAGAACCGAACCAAACCAAATTCAAATTCGGTTTTCAGTTTGGTTCGGTTGAATTCTAATTCGGTTCGGTTTTTGGGTTGACCCAAATAACCCGAATTTCACTATTTAAAAAATAATAATAATTAATAATTACATAGACATTTAGTAAAAAACTATATTTCAAGCATAAAAAGTGTTTTATTATATTATGATAACCTTTTAATAGTATTTATTTATATATAAATATACATAAAAGTATATAAATATATATATAAATATAAAAAATATATATATATTTATATGAATTCGGTTTTCGGTTTGGTTTTCGGTTTAAACTGCTAAACCCATAACCAAACCGAGAACCGAATTAGTAGTTCGGTTCGGTTCGATTTTAGCAAATTCGGTTTGGTTATTAGTTCGGTTCGATTATTTTCGATTCGGTTCGGTTTTGATTTTCGGTTTATTCGGTCTTTACGGTTTTTTCGCTCACCCCTAATAAGAACAAATATTACTAAAATTACCACTCAACCACTACGCATTTGAACTTGCCTTGATATTGAATAGACGTTGACTAAACCTTCAAACCTTCCCAAACCAAATTCTAGAGAAGGACCTAACAACAAATGTGAGATACCTAAACAGAACTAATACACCAAAATCAAAATCAGACAAACATACCAAACATTTAATGTATGCTTTGTACAATTAAACTTCTAGGTTTGTTTTGCAATATTGATACATTAGCTACACTATTCAGATGCACTAAAATAACATGTTTAGTTAAAGACCAAAGTTACATAACTCATTCAACCTAATTTTATAATCTCCTGTTTCATCTATCTTTCAATATAATAATATGGTACCAATATTTATGTATGAATAATAAGAATCAGCAATGGAGAATTGACTATTGCATATATATCACGTTGACTGTGGCGAAGGTAGACTTCCACCATCCAAACCTAACAAACGCTAACAATTTAAGGGCAATTACTCAGTACGACGTGTGAAAATGGGTGAAAAAATCGACCACAAGCACAGCCTTGACACCTTAGGCTAAACCGGTTCAAATCTCAAACAAGCCAAATTTTGGCCACACAATCCTACCTGGTGGTGGCACAAGTGCTACAATGAAGTGTTACGCTTAGTATCTTGCAAGTTGTATTGGAATCTAAAAGGGCTACAATACACTACTCTAATTTAGTAGTAAGATATTATTCGAAATAAGTTGCAAAAACAAGATATATTCATATTTTGGATGTCTTTTTGTGCTTCTTATTATGCTCATGTGGTGGTGGTGTGTTGATTGAGATTCTTAGCTTATGGCAATTGGCAAGTGGATGGTGGTAGTATTATCGGCTATGGTTTCGTGTCGATGCTATATCAACTTTTATATATTAATTGCCAAATGAAAGCTTCGCCAACCACTATTTTTTTCTATCAACAACAAAACTAATAATTGATCTAATATGCTACTTTTAAATGACATAAAGTTTTAATGGATGTGAAAACAGCATCATTTGCAATATGCCACGTGTACGGATGGATGTAGTAGAATTCATGTTTTTATTCCAATTGGTCCATTTGGAAGACTTGGATTTACGAGATAAATATCTGTCACGTGCATGTATGCGACTGCACGACGACGTCGTTTGTAAAATGTGGTCGTGTGTGTAACACTCGACATGTGCCTTGCATTATTAACCTTTTCATTATTGCACCAATGCACAATAACTAATCATGTATTATTTGTTACAGACAAACATGTTTTTTTTTTTTTTTTTTTTTTTTAATATTTATGATAACCTTTTAATAGTATTTATTTATATATAAATATACATAAAAGTATATAAATATATATATAAATATAAAAAATATATATATATTTATATGAATTCGGTTTTCGGTTTGGTTTTCGGTTTAAACTGCTAAACCCATAACCAAACCGAGAACCGAATTAGTAGTTCGGTTCGGTTCGATTTTAGCAAATTCGGTTTGGTTATTAGTTCGGTTCGATTATTTTCGATTCGGTTCGGTTTTGATTTTCGGTTTATTCGGTCTTTACGGTTTTTTCGCTCACCCCTAATAAGAACAAATATTACTAAAATTACCACTCAACCACTACGCATTTGAACTTGCCTTGATATTGAATAGACGTTGACTAAACCTTCAAACCTTCCCAAACCAAATTCTAGAGAAGGACCTAACAACAAATGTGAGATACCTAAACAGAACTAATACACCAAAATCAAAATCAGACAAACATACCAAACATTTAATGTATGCTTTGTACAATTAAACTTCTAGGTTTGTTTTGCAATATTGATACATTAGCTACACTATTCAGATGCACTAAAATAACATGTTTAGTTAAAGACCAAAGTTACATAACTCATTCAACCTAATTTTATAATCTCCTGTTTCATCTATCTTTCAATATAATAATATGGTACCAATATTTATGTATGAATAATAAGAATCAGCAATGGAGAATTGACTATTGCATATATATCACGTTGACTGTGGCGAAGGTAGACTTCCACCATCCAAACCTAACAAACGCTAACAATTTAAGGGCAATTACTCAGTACGACGTGTGAAAATGGGTGAAAAAATCGACCACAAGCACAGCCTTGACACCTTAGGCTAAACCGGTTCAAATCTCAAACAAGCCAAATTTTGGCCACACAATCCTACCTGGTGGTGGCACAAGTGCTACAATGAAGTGTTACGCTTAGTATCTTGCAAGTTGTATTGGAATCTAAAAGGGCTACAATACACTACTCTAATTTAGTAGTAAGATATTATTCGAAATAAGTTGCAAAAACAAGATATATTCATATTTTGGATGTCTTTTTGTGCTTCTTATTATGCTCATGTGGTGGTGGTGTGTTGATTGAGATTCTTAGCTTATGGCAATTGGCAAGTGGATGGTGGTAGTATTATCGGCTATGGTTTCGTGTCGATGCTATATCA
This sequence comes from Chrysanthemum seticuspe, assembly GCA_019973895.1. Taxonomy (NCBI): domain Eukaryota; kingdom Viridiplantae; phylum Streptophyta; class Magnoliopsida; order Asterales; family Asteraceae; genus Chrysanthemum; species Chrysanthemum seticuspe. The sequence continues at coordinate 147,324,873 of BPTQ01000008.1, read as the reverse complement.
ACTTTTATATATTAATTGCCAAATGAAAGCTTCGCCAACCACTATTTTTTTCTATCAACAACAAAACTAATAATTGATCTAATATGCTACTTTTAAATGACATAAAGTTTTAATGGATGTGAAAACAGCATCATTTGCAATATGCCACGTGTACGGATGGATGTAGTAGAATTCATGTTTTTATTCCAATTGGTCCATTTGGAAGACTTGGATTTACGAGATAAATATCTGTCACGTGCATGTATGCGACTGCACGACGACGTCGTTTGTAAAATGTGGTCGTGTGTGTAACACTCGACATGTGCCTTGCATTATTAACCTTTTCATTATTGCACCAATGCACAATAACTAATCATGTATTATTTGTTACAGACAAACATGTTTTGTTACAGACAAACATGTTTTTTTTTTTTTTTTAATATTTGTTACAGACAAACAATTTCGGAGGTCTCATCCTGGAGTCTTTCATGATCTTCAACAGAATATGTTTGCAAAATGATGGACATAATATCAGTAGTCAGAACATCTTCGAAGAGAGAGTCATTTAACTTTTCCAAAACGTTGATGTGTTCAACACTTTCATTAGCTTGCTTTACCAGGGATTTATGGTCCTTGACAAAGTCAGCTGTTTCTTTCAAAAAGGTTTGTTCAAAATAATTTACCCTTGTGTTGATGTTATTCAGCTGAGGGGCAATTTCAGTTTCAAAAAACTTTTTCTGTTCAATATCAAAACTATTAAACCAGATGTTGGTTGTAATATGAGTTTTAGTTTTAACAGTCTCTTGAAGTCTCCCAATTCTAATTTTAATATCGTCTAAAATGCTTCTTGCATCACTTGTGTTAAAAGTATTGTTTGAAGACATTTGTTCGATTTTCGAAAAAGATTTTGAGACAACTACTGGTTTTGAAACTGATTTTGAAACAGATGTTGACACTTTGTTTGAAACACTTGGTGTGGTGGAAAACGTTGATTGTTCTTTATGAGAAACAAACGAAATACCATTAATTTTGTTCCATTTGTTATAATCAATAGGTTTTATTTCCGGATGTTTTTGTTTCATTTTTGATCTACTCTCCTCAGATAGTTCCAACGTTTCAAGCGAGTCATGCACAATTATGGGTTCATGCAATGGTTTTCCATTGTGCAACACATTCTGAGATTTCTGACCTTTCTTGAGAAAACAAGGAGGTGAGTTACCAAGAGCCATTTTGTGAGATGTGTGAAAAATCGGATTTACTTGATTAGAAAGCATTTTGTTTGTCTTAGCGGAATGACCCGTTGTAAGAAGTAAATTGTCCAATTTTTTGATCATTTCATTTTTGTCCAGAATCTCATCAAGAAGAGAATCTTCTCGTTTTGCAAAATCAGTAATCAACTTCTTCTTCTCTTTTTCAAGATCAGAATACATTGCTTTTTGTTTAGAAAGTTGGTCATTTAATTCAGAAATTTCCTTGTTTAAAGATTTTATTTTCAAGTTCAGATTCACATCAAGTGTATCATACTTGATTTGCAATTGTTTTTCTCTTAAAACAGAATCTCGATAACCAATTTCTAATTCTGATATTTTGTTTGTATGAAATTCATAGGCTCTGGCGTTCTCTTTGTAACTCTCAAGCTCAGTGGTCAATTTAACATTCGCGGCCTTAACTTCGCGATTGACCTTACTGACTTTCTCAATTTCAATGCCACATTTATGGATTAATGATTCAAAATAAGCACGCGTTTCCTCATCAGTCTCAGTATTTTGTGCCACACAGCCTCCATTAGGATCCACATCTGGAGTTTCAGAGTTAGTATTGCTACAACTCGGATTGTCCATATATGTATCATAAGTAGGTGCTGGCGTCACAGAATGCTGTTCGTCATGAGTAAACACATCAAATATGACATTGTTATAGCATGGATCAATGATTGGTACCTCAGATACTGTATTGGCGTCATAGACAGGAGGTGAGTCTGACTCAGTGTCATACTTAGCTTCCTGAAGATTTGCCATGAAGATGCAATTCGCATTGAGTTCCTCGAGGTCTTCCAAATTCATCCACAATAGCGAAAAAGTCATTTTCCTCAGCACTCAACTGTAACCCCGCATCTAGCTTATCTGCTAACAAAGCAGCTTTCCGAAGAAAATCACCATTCTTTTTGTGCGGCTTAGTGGGACAGTTTCTTGCCATGTGACCCACTCCTTGACAGTTATAACACTTAATCTGATTACCCTGATTCACATTTCCATAATTCCCAACGACTGGAGCTGCAACATTCCCATTCTGATTACCCACTGCTCTATTCCCAACATTCTGACCCAACTGATTACCCTGATACGGAGCCGCCTGATTACCCATACGAAATCCAGTAGCATATCCCTGCTGATTCCCAATAACTCCAACCATTTGTCCTTGATTACCTATATTCACACCCGGCTGTGCAATTTGCCTGTGGCGAGTGTTTGACGAAATCCTTTGGTTGTTGTTAGTTGGTGTGGAATAGCGACTTTTGAGTGCGTTACCCAAGAAAGAGTATATCTGTTGCAAGGTCGCTTCTGGGTCAGTTTCAGGATCAGTGATTCCTTGTTCCTGGTATTGTTGTTCTGGATAGAATTGTTGTTGTGGTTGTGGAATGAATTGCTGCAAGTTGTTGTTGTTGGAAGATGATGAAGCTTGTTGTTGTGTATTCACTGGAGTTTGAGTCTTTGCAATGAGTGCCAATGGATCATGATTCTGTGCCAATCTTTCTTTCCTGACTTCATTCACTTCAGCTTGGTTTTGTTTCAGAAAATCATTCAGTTGATCAAAGTTCACCTGATGAAGGTCTTTTGTTTGGTTGACAATAGTTACATATCGTCCCCATTCTTCTGGAAGATTATTCAGGAACTTGATGTTTTGAACGATAGTTCTGGGTGTCAGCTTGTTTCTGATTAGCTCATTCATCAAAGTGCAAAACCTTCCATAGTATGATTCAATGGATTCTCCTGGTGTAGAAGTAAACTTTTCCCATTCAGTTAGCAACTTGTTCTCCATGTCTTGTTGACCAATTTCAGTTCCATGACAAAGCCGTCTTACACGTTCCCACATATCGAAAGCAGTTTCACAACTGTCTACCGCAGCAAAGATGTCTATTGGTAAACCCAGTTGGACAATATGAATAGCCATATCATCTGCATCAACTTGCTTTTGATCCTCTGCAGTGTATTCTGATTCAGTTTGAGTATGAAAGGATGGTGGGATGTCAGGAGTTCCATGGTCTTGGATTTGTCGAGGCTTGAAGGGTCCATTCTGAATGGAGTTAATCATGAGTTTTCCATTAGGTTTAGTCTTGATGTAACGGAGCATACGACTTGACCATTGAAGATAACCACCTTTTGCCAACATAGGAGGTCGGTTTTCGGCACCGGCTGCATGAATATCTTGTTGAGTTGCCATTGATGAAGGTATGATCTGATAAAGTTGATGTAGGATCGATTCAACGATAAAGGAGTTGTGGTTGATGATGATTAAGCTCAGTTAAGGTGTTTCCGAAAGTCGTACTCGTAAACTCGGTTCTTAAAAATTTTCGCCCAAAATTTGAAATTCACTATAAAAATCAATTCTAAGGACGTATGAAAATTTTGAGTTATGACAATTTTGACGCCAAATTTGACCCGAAAAATTTGAATTTAGGCCCAAAAATTTGAATTTTTGACCAAAATTTTCCCAGTTAAACCAAAATTTGAATCTCGCGTAAAAATTGAACGTTTAGTCTCCTCAAAAATTTAAATTTTACTCAAGTTTTCCCGCCAAAAAACTCTTTTTTTTTTTTTTTTTTTTTTAAAAAAAAAAAAACTTTTATGCGTAGAAAGAGCTTAGGCGTAGAAACACAAGTTACGAGTAGAAACTTAGGCGTAGGATCTTATGCGTAGGATCTTATGCGTAGGAAGCTTATGCGTAGAAACCTTATGCGTAGAAACCTTAAGCGTAGGAACCTTATGCGTAGAAACCTTATGCGTAGAAAGTATCTTACGCGTAACCTTAGGCTTATGCGTAGACAAAAAGTTACTCGTAAACCTTACGCGTAATTTTGAAGTTATGCGTAGAGTTACTCGTAAGCTTTTAGCTTATGCGTAAACTATGGTTAAGAACCAAAAATCCTTTACACTGTCACAGCGTAAGAGATATCCACAAGTCGAAGTGTTCCACACACTTATCCAAGTGAGGGAAGCACTGAGTAACAGTTATAGCACGAAGATTCTTCACCAAAAAGTTACGAGTAGAAAACTATGCGTAGTTGACTTTCTTACGAGTAGAACTAGGGTTTTGACCTACTCGTAAAAAATTTCCAATGATTCAAACAATTTCGCTTGCACAGATATCCTTAAAAACACTCGAATAACCCAAAAATGTTGACCTTTTTCACCCAAAGTGCTTAGAAAAGTTACGAGTAGAAATGACCAAAGAACCAAATACGAGCTCAAAACTTAACCAAAACGCGTAAAGTTTCAAACTTTTTGCAAAAAACTGAAACTTTAGCACCAAATATACCTTAAACCACAAGAATCTTGAATTTGTAAGTGCAAAAATTAAAGCTTTAAGCGTGACAACGTTTATAACAAAGCTACGCGTATCAACCTTCAAAACAAACACAAACACTCCTAAACCATTGTTAGGCGATTGATACCAATTGTAGGACCTTAGTTTTATCAACCTTATCACTTTACCAAGCAAACCCAACACGTATACAAGTATAACCACGTGAAACAAACACAAACAAAGCTTAGAAATAAGATGAGAAAGATGGTGACTTGAATGATATATAAATCCGTGTATGATGTGAGAAAAGATAAACACAAGATGTTGTATATTCCTTGAGAGAGAAAATACACACACACTTTCAAGCACACCCTTCAAATGACCATTTGAGGGGTATTTATAGTACAAGACACATGTTGCCCTAAAGGCTTTCCATGGGCTTGGCTTGGGCTTCGTGGACTTGGGTTTGGACATGGGTTACACGCCATTATTCAATGCAAGCTTAACTAAACTAAAGCCCATTTAGCTTAGTCCAATCCACGAGCCTGTTGACTATTCTAGCACGATATCTAACACGAGTTACAAAGTTCCTAAATGTGAATGACCATCACTTTTAATAAAACTATTAAGGCTAACAGATAAACTTCAAGGTTGTAAAACCCTAATACTGGTTAGAGTATTCGTTATTAATATAATTGAGGTGTTTAAGAGTTATTGTTATTGTTCTTCTTCTTAAGGTTGAATATTAAATTCCGCGTAATATTTAACAAGTTATTATCAAGTCAGTTTCTATTAGGATCGTTTGCTCAACTGGGATCAACATCCTCCATCTCTCCATCACCACAACCACTCATGGGTTACCCCATCCTTTACCCACTTAAACCATATGGCAAAAGTTGTCCATGTTGTCATCACAATAGAAATCTCATCTTCAACCTTAGGGATGAATTGAACTTTATGTTCTCTTACCTTGAACACCATTTTACACCACCACAAGGGCCTATCATACCCCCTCTTCCACCAACCAATAGCCCAACCAACTAAATATTCTTATGTTTAGTTTTTAAGAATAAACATTTAGGATCCCTTTTGCTATTGAAGCAAATCTTAGGGCTTCTCAAGTCATTAAGATTATTATGTGCTTCTTGTAGTTTTTTTTTTATTGTCTTGTTCTCACACATTAAGTGTGTATCTTGTTTAATTGATGAATGAATGTTTTTCTTTATTTTATGGATGGATTTATTTTTTTTGACTACTTAGCCTCTTTATATATGGTTGGATATTTGTCTAAGTTTCTACATGTTAGATATTGTATTTGTGTCATATAACTTTATTTTGTAGCAACAACCATTGCTCGATTCCTTGGTGCCCTGATGCGCGTACAGCGCGTTCGGGGTCAAAGGAACTTCCTTTTCGTCGAACAATTTTTTCAACACCCTAGGTAGTGAACCTAATCGTTGTAGTGTAGTATTGGGTAAGCCTCGGGTATTGATATCGTTCTCTATGGGAATAGGAATGCTAGTAAGAAGTGTACTACGCTAAGGTTGAGGTTGAGGAAGATTATTTTTTATCTTTTTATAATTTTTTTATAAACTAAGGGTAAAATCTCGGGGTTTGGATTTGGGGGTTTGGTACTTCTACCGATTACTCCACTATCTAATTATCTAAACTATGGGTAGTCTATGTCTTTTTTATGTGTGCTTGTATGATGATTAAAAATGTGTCTACCTAGATACTATTACTCCCTAGTTATCTTTTATTGGTGGTTGAATTGTCACGTCCTTATTCTTAACGCATTGTGTTTTCTAAGGTCGTAGGGTATGCTTTTCTCCCTAACTCTTTGAGACTACCTTAAGGTTATTGCCTACGAAATCTCTATGTCAATCATAAACTAACTCTAAGGTTATCTTTGGATGTTTAACCTAAAAATCCGCTAAGTGACTTATAAACTAAGGTTCACAAAGATTACTCAAGCATTTAAACCCAACGATGGTCTAATGCACTCCTAAAGCCAATTACAATTAATATAAGAGACAACCAATCAATAATTAATAACTAGGTTTCATAGATCTAAGCAAACACACAAGAAATTTAGCCGGACATGTTAAACACGCAAGCATACACACATTCAATTGAAGACATAATTAAATTAATGAAGTAAAACACTTATCTTGATGTAAAATAGGGTATGAGAACCCTAAGATACTGTCCAAACCGGACTACAATTGTTTTAGGTTTTTACTCCACAAGTCTACCTCTCTAAAATTCTGAAAATTCGATTTCTATATATAATTTTACATTCGCGACGGCGTCGCCTTATAGGTGGGACGCCGTCAGATCACCATCATTAGGGTTTCGTCTTGGCCAAGTAATAGTTGGGACGACGTCAAGTTGTAGTTGTGACACCGTCGGGCTTCAGCAGTGACGTCGTCTGATTCTGGATCTAGGCCGTCTGGGATGAAAAGTCTTCGTGACGCCCTTCCTCTTCAAAGCCTGACGCCGTCAGGTGTAATTTAGCAAAAAGTCTACTGAGCCGTCACAAATTTAATTACGTATAAAGGGACGGCGTCGCCCTTTGATCGTGACGCCGTCAGCTTCAATTCCAGCAGCTTGAGTGTCTTCGATCTTGACTTAGCCATTTTCTTCATATATTCACTCCTTTTCGTCCAAATATGCATCATTCCAGCATTTTGTTTCCAAGAGACCTAAAAAGTGAAAAGGAACGAAATTAAGCAGTAACGGATATAAAAGTGGGCGATTAAAGGCTTAAATGACACGTTTTAAATCCTTATCATGCCCTCCAAGCGAGGGGGAGTATACATCAAGGGGGAGCCTTAGTGTCGTTTCGACAATCTTTTTGCTTCGACAAAAAGGGGGAGAAGTGGGATATAAACTCAAATTAAAAACTTGTTAAAATTAATTTTCACCTAAAACGAGTTTATATTTTGTCATCATAAAAAAGGGGGAGATTGTTGATGCAAATAATGCCTAAAACGTTATTGCTATCTTTCAATATCTCTACGTTTTGATGATAACAAAATGTAAAAATACGTTACGTTAAAATTAACGTAAACAAGTTTTTAATCAAAAAATCTCGTTTCTACATACATCACTCTAGGTAAGAACAAACAAATTTACAACTTGACAAATGATCAAAGAAGTGAATTTGTGTTTCAAGCTTCACATTTTTAATGTGACAAAATATGTTTTCAAAAATACATTTTACAAATTATTTTTTAATATTAAAGAAATGCTTTAATTGGAAAAATAAGTTTAAAAATTCCCAACAACTATTTTTCACCCCAAAACAGCTCCTAACTTCCCCAAATAAACTTTCACCGCTAAAAACAAAAAGAGGAGCGTTTTTGTCTGGGACGGTATCAGGGTACCACTAAATTTAGTGGTACCGTCTGGTATTTAGTGGTACCGTGCACTGTAACGGTCGAAATTTTTGTCCCTATAAATACCAGCCCACTTTACAGTTTTTGGGCATCCTTTTTCACACAAAACTTTCTGAGTTTAAATCTCCTAACACACACACACACACACACTCCTTTGATCATCTAGATAGTTTTCTTTTATTTTAGAGTGATCCTTTCTTCCAACCAAGTGATCACCTTCATTCCTCTTCTAGTGCAAGAGAAGAACATATTATATTAAGAAGATACTTAGTATTGTAGTTATAGTAGTGTGCACTTGTAAAACTTGTTACACACTTTTTGTATCTTGATATACATCAAGTAGTCTTGAGTCTTGTTTAGATGACTTGTGTGGATCATTGTGATCTTGTCGTGATCTTGGAGATCTCTTGTTGTTTGTGAGTTAGTGTGTTGATCAAGTAGATCAAGTCTAGATTGTGATGATCTAGTAGTTTGTGTGATTAGCAAGGATCGGGTAGATCGTGAGTGAGATTGGTACTAGCTAGATTAGTACTCGACATTTAGCTTAGTGTCAGAAATTGTGATAAGCCACGTGTACGGTTTTCTCCGCCTCAAGGGAGTTTGTTTACATAGTGCTTAGAAGTCTCGAGTTTGGTACTCGGAGAGTGGAGTAGGGCGAAGAAGAGCTATAAATCGCTTGTCTCAGTTTGATCTTTCCATCTCTTACTGTTTACTTTCATTACTTACTTTCTATAGTTGTAGTGTATCTATTATAATCTTATTAAGTAAGATTCATATTGTTGTGGTTTGATTTCACAAATGACTCAATCGAAGTTTTTCACAAGTAAACTTTGATAACTAATTTAAAAAGCGGTAAACTCTTCAACCCCCTTCTAGTTTCCCACATAAGTAAACATACAAAAACGGACGAAAACGTATTGAAATGCATGAAAACGTAAGAAAGGTATCAAAACGAAGGAAAGCGAATAAAAATGGATGAAAACGTAAGAAAGCATAAAAAACAGATGAAAACGTATAAAGTATAAAAGCGTAAAAGAAACAGACGAAAACGTATAAAAACAGACGAAAATGTATAAACACGGATAAAAACATATGAAAAGAAATAAAAACGTAAGAAAAATGGACGACAACGTATAAAAACAAACGAAAACGTATAAAAACGGACGAAAACGTATAAAAATGGAAGAAAACGTATAAAAATGGACGAAAACATATAAAATGGACGAAAACGTATAAAAACGGATAAAAATTTATGCAAACATAAGAAAACGTATAAAAACAGATGAAAACGGATAAAAACGTATAAAACCAGACGAAAACGTATAAAAACAGATAAAAGCGTTTAAATACGGACAAAAACGTAAAAAACGAATAGATAAAACGTATAAAAACGGACGAAAACGTATGAAAACATACAGAACCGTAAAAGCACATAAAAATCGTACAAAAAAGTATAAAAAAACGCATCACTTTGATTAGTACATAGAGCCTCATTGATTTTATTTTAAGAGTTGACTCATGTGGTTATAATAGCAGACCAATCAAATTTATTTAATTATTTTAATAAAACACAACTAAACCCATCTTAACTCATTTATTTTATTTAACAAAAACCAACTAAACATCTCATTAAAAATATTTATCCAACTTGACTTACATTTAACCATTAAGTTTTAAATTGGCACATCTACAGACCAACAGAAATGGTTTTGAAATAGTATTCAACAAAATACAAACATTGACATATAAGAACTAGGGGTGTTGATCGGTTCGGTCATCGGGTTCTTCGATTAGTTCGGTTCGGTTAATTCGGTTAAAAAAAAAAATTTAGGTCAATCCGAGAACCGAACCAAACCAAATTCAAATTCGGTTTTCAGTTTGGTTCGGTTGAATTCTAATTCGGTTCGGTTTTTGGGTTGACCCAAATAACCCGAATTTCACTATTTAAAAAATAATAATAATTAATAATTACATAGACATTTAGTAAAAAACTATATTTCAAGCATAAAAAGTGTTTTATTATATTATGATAACCTTTTAATAGTATTTATTTATATATAAATATACATAAAAGTATATAAATATATATATAAATATAAAAAATATATATATATTTATATGAATTCGGTTTTCGGTTTGGTTTTCGGTTTAAACTGCTAAACCCATAACCAAACCGAGAACCGAATTAGTAGTTCGGTTCGGTTCGATTTTAGCAAATTCGGTTTGGTTATTAGTTCGGTTCGATTATTTTCGATTCGGTTCGGTTTTGATTTTCGGTTTATTCGGTCTTTACGGTTTTTTCGCTCACCCCTAATAAGAACAAATATTACTAAAATTACCACTCAACCACTACGCATTTGAACTTGCCTTGATATTGAATAGACGTTGACTAAACCTTCAAACCTTCCCAAACCAAATTCTAGAGAAGGACCTAACAACAAATGTGAGATACCTAAACAGAACTAATACACCAAAATCAAAATCAGACAAACATACCAAACATTTAATGTATGCTTTGTACAATTAAACTTCTAGGTTTGTTTTGCAATATTGATACATTAGCTACACTATTCAGATGCACTAAAATAACATGTTTAGTTAAAGACCAAAGTTACATAACTCATTCAACCTAATTTTATAATCTCCTGTTTCATCTATCTTTCAATATAATAATATGGTACCAATATTTATGTATGAATAATAAGAATCAGCAATGGAGAATTGACTATTGCATATATATCACGTTGACTGTGGCGAAGGTAGACTTCCACCATCCAAACCTAACAAACGCTAACAATTTAAGGGCAATTACTCAGTACGACGTGTGAAAATGGGTGAAAAAATCGACCACAAGCACAGCCTTGACACCTTAGGCTAAACCGGTTCAAATCTCAAACAAGCCAAATTTTGGCCACACAATCCTACCTGGTGGTGGCACAAGTGCTACAATGAAGTGTTACGCTTAGTATCTTGCAAGTTGTATTGGAATCTAAAAGGGCTACAATACACTACTCTAATTTAGTAGTAAGATATTATTCGAAATAAGTTGCAAAAACAAGATATATTCATATTTTGGATGTCTTTTTGTGCTTCTTATTATGCTCATGTGGTGGTGGTGTGTTGATTGAGATTCTTAGCTTATGGCAATTGGCAAGTGGATGGTGGTAGTATTATCGGCTATGGTTTCGTGTCGATGCTATATCAACTTTTATATATTAATTGCCAAATGAAAGCTTCGCCAACCACTATTTTTTTCTATCAACAACAAAACTAATAATTGATCTAATATGCTACTTTTAAATGACATAAAGTTTTAATGGATGTGAAAACAGCATCATTTGCAATATGCCACGTGTACGGATGGATGTAGTAGAATTCATGTTTTTATTCCAATTGGTCCATTTGGAAGACTTGGATTTACGAGATAAATATCTGTCACGTGCATGTATGCGACTGCACGACGACGTCGTTTGTAAAATGTGGTCGTGTGTGTAACACTCGACATGTGCCTTGCATTATTAACCTTTTCATTATTGCACCAATGCACAATAACTAATCATGTATTATTTGTTACAGACAAACATGTTTTTTTTTTTTTTTTTTTTTTTTTAATATTTATTTATATATATATATATTTAAAACGCATCACACTTGAAATCGACCCTCAAGTTAAACCTTCCAAATGGGCAGGCCTCGGGACCCGAACCACTAAAAGAGAACCGCGAAAGAAAACCCTAAAACTCATGGCTTCGCAATAAAAGGAAAATCCAGATTTTCTTTGTCATTTGCGAGACTCGAACTTGGATAAAATCCCTCCCCAAACTTTAAAAATAACTCAGGTGACCAACTGAGCTAAGTCATATGAACAACTTTGTTATTCTATCATGAATAAATTTATATAACTGCATATACTGTTTTAAAATATAGAATTAATTTCATAGCAATGTACCATCTAAAATGCATGCGCATTTACTAAAACTTCGAAAACACATACATGGTTTATGTGAGAAAGTTTTAAGTTAGATATTATTATGATCAAATTAAAATGACTAAAATATACTTGTATCTGAATAGTGGTACTTTAGTCATTCCAGTTTTGACAGAAACGACATCAAAGCCAAAAGTCGTTCAGAGAGACCTCGTTAGTCACTTATTAAAGTAATAAGAACCACGCGTGCAGTAATAAACCTTAAAATGCCTATTGCAATTTACACACTAAACAATATTATGGTCATGTTCACCTACTAAATTAAAGTTCAGCTGTTTCATACGATTAGAATGTAAAGTAAGTCTAACTTCGCTATCTCGACCTAAATATTGCTATTATGGTTATGTTTTATATGATTAGAAGCTGAATGGTATGGTTGTGTCTATAATAATAACTTTCCCATTAATGTCGATAGTGAACTTGTTAAATTGAGACAGATGGTGAACAACAATGGACTAAAATGTGATGACATTTTGTGACATCTCTAATAATAAATGGTGAATGGACCCATTGGTTAGATGAGTGGTTGATTTTCATTTGACAATGGTACATAAATGATTGTGATGGCTAATTATTATGCCATAGCATATCCAAAAGGATCATCCTACTCACCAAAGAGTGGCAAACAATTTCACATAGTCATATATCTCTAGTTTATTGCAATGTTCAATAGTTAGTGATACTCATAAACGTTTGATAGTTTATTGCAATGTTCAATAGTTAGTGATACTCGATTCCTTCAAACTTTATCTATATCGTTGGATTCCAAGTTACCATTAATATTTAATGTTGAACGACTACTCTTTTTTGGCTTTAATGCCCAAATATTTGTAGCAAAATGATATTTTAGTCATAGTATTTTTGTGAGCAATTTTTGCGAGCAATTTTTGCTAGTTATTCCAATATATGTAGTAAAGAAAACTTCTCAAAGAGATGCTTGAAATGTTAGGTGGAATTTTTTAGATATTCCAATTTTTGCTCTTATGTTAATGTTTTGACTTCCAACTTTAAGAGATGCTTGAAATGTTAGGTGAAAAAAATATCGAAATGTAGAAATATAAACATGATGACCCAAAACTTCACATCTCGTATACAGGGTAATGGGCTGGCCTTTTAGTCACACAAAACTAGCTACAAGCCTACAACTTTAAAAATTCAATGAACAATTCTCGGCTAAAAAAATAGCACATTGTGATCCTGTGCTTATGAATTATGATGATGCCTCGTGGTGCTTTACTTCATTATCTTTATGTGTGAGAGGATGTAGGCTACGCCATAATGAAATTTTGTAAGCAATTCATTGTGATGGAAATGTAGTCGTAAGTCATGGGATATCCTCTTGAGCATAGGGTGAGCGAAAAAACCGAAAACATCGGATAAATCGAAACCGAACCGAATCGAAAATAATCGAACCGAACTAATAACCGAACCAAATTTGCTAAAACCGAACCGAACTACTAATTCGGTTCTCGGGTTGGATATGGGTTTGACAATTTGAACCGAAAACCGAATTCATATAAATATATATATTTTTTATATATTTTTATGTATATTTATATATAAATAAATACTATTAAAAGGTTATCATAATATAATAAAACACTTTTTATGCTTGAAATATATTTTTTTGCTAAATATTTATGTAATTATTAATTATTTTTTTTTAAAATAGCGAAATTTGGATTATTCGGGTCAACCCAAGAACCGAACCAAATTAGAATTCAACCGAACCGAACCGAAAACCGAATTTAAATTTGGTTCGGTTCGGTTTCTGGGTTGACCAAAAAAAAATTTAACCGAATCGAACTGACCGAATAACCCGATAACCGAACCGATCAACAACCCTGCTTGAGCATGGTGAATTCTAGCAAGCTGCTTAGGCATTGCTATTGGCAGTGTCGGATATTTTTTAGTTGTGATATATAGAAGTTGTATGGTAGTATTTCATTATTTCTTTTGTAGTATGCAATTTTGGTTAGTCTTGGGCATGTCCAAATTATCTAATTTTGGCAGTGTTTGTACATAATGTTTTTGAGATTAATATATTTCATCATTTACAAAAAAAAACAAAAAAAAAAAAACAAAAAAAAACTCTTCTAAAACAAAGTAAAAAATTATAACGTTTGGGAGTTACTTTGATGATTCAATATTACAATCAGTAGCATTTTCGTTGTTAAAATAAAAATAAAATGAAAAACATTGCATTTCTAATATGCTTAGAGCTGGGGTGTCGCGGTGTGAAAGGCTAGCAGCCGAAGAAGATGAACGGCGCACCATGCCGTTTTCACGCCGTTGGAACCAGCCAGCACCGTTTGATTTTTTTTCCTTCACTTTTTTGTTTAAAGATTCGAACGTTAGTAAAAAAAATGGGACGTTTGGCCACGGTATTATTACCGTTTGAAGACAATAAAAACAAGAAAAATTTTCAATTTTAACTCCATAAAATACCTATAAATACCTCCTTATTATTTCATACTTCACACACACCTCCAAGATATTTTATAACATACTATTTTCTACTTTTCTCATTATTTTTCCAAACAAAATGAATCCCAATTCACCATAGATTAACAATATGCTAAACGACCCGTCGAACCAAATGACGGGCTCGTCTTCAAATCCGGCCAACAATCCCGACTCGTCTTCGAATCCATACACTCAATCGTCTTACTTTCCTACCTTCTCAAACCCATATATGAATCTCGAAGAACAATTTCTATTTAGTTAATGGAAATTGCAATATAATCAATTTTCTCAACAACAACAACCAAACCAAGGCTCCGCTTCTCAACCAAATTCCGACCATGCATCCTTATATCTACAAGACGAAGACGAAGACGAAGACGAAGACGAAGATGAAGACGAATACAAATATGAAGAAGAGGTGGTCTCGACCCCGACGTTGAAAAAAACGAAGACGAAGACGAAGGGGAAGACGAAGAAAACCACCGAAACGCAAGCTACACAAGGTGGTACTCGAGCTAGTAACGTGTGGACCCAAAAAGAGGAGTTGATTTTGGCGGAGTGTTTCATTTAAATATCCGATGATCCAAAAAGAGGTGTGAGTCAATCAAAGGAAACGTTTTGGTATAGAGTTTTCGACGTATACAATATGGAAGCCGAGAAACACAAGTGGACTATTCGTACCAAGAACATGTTGACGGGGAAAGTGGACTCCAATGAATAAAGATATTACCAAGTGGAATTCGTTAGTGAATGAAACAAGTGTTATGAGTGGGGAGAGTGATAAAGATTTTATGGCGAGGGTGCATACGTTGTATAAAATAGTGACGGGTTTAGACTTTAAAAACATGAGCGCTTGGAGCTTTTTGAAAAACAAGCACAAGTGAAAAAATCTCGAATCGACATTGGCAAGGCGAAATCGTCTTCGGGTTACGGAGGAGGAACCCGAGCATTTTGGACCAGACTTGTTGCCACGGCCAGACGGTATGTACTGGATTTCTAAGAGTCAATGTTCGTCAAACTCGACCGCTAGTTCCAGTTCAAACCCGACAATGCTTCAAGAAATGATGCAACAACAATATGAGTTAGATCGCAAGGCAAAAATGGATGTTATCAGACAAGAATCACTCGAGAGAGTTAATTTATATGAATCTCAAAAAATTAATGAGGAGATGCGAGTGCTACAAATGAACACAAGCAAGATGGATTCGGTTGACGCGGCTATCGTCAAAGCCCAAAAGCACGAATCCGGCAAAAGTTTCTAATCGAAGAATAAATAGTTCACTTTATATATCTTTAATTTTAATGTCTCTTTTTAAATGTCTTTTTCGTATTTTTTTTATTTCCATTTGACGTATTATGTTTTTATCTTTGTGTAATTTTTTTTCCTTTTTTTTTTTAATGTAATGTGTTTTTTTATTTAATTAAGTTTTTTTAGGTAATATTATGTATGTTTTATTTTATGTAAATGAAAAGAAAAAAAAAAAAAAAAAATTGGCCAATGGCATCACATTTTTCGGTGCCAATGGTAACGGCACAAAATGTGGTGCCAAAGGATTTCTGGTGCCGTTCAGTGTTTTACTGACGTGACAGTACTTTTAGAGTGGTGAGTACCCTGGTGACGTAGCCAAAAAGTGCTGCCACGTCAGCAAAACCCTTTATGGCACCACATTCTGGCCGTTACCCTTGGCACCGAAAAATGTGGTGCCATATGACTTTTTATTTTTATTTTATTTTTAATTTTTTTTTACATAAAATAAAATATACACAATATTAACTAAAGTAAACTTCATTGAATTAAAAAAACACATTACATTAATAATAAAAGGTTGCATAAAAATAAAAAACATAATACGTAAACAAGAAATAAAAATTACAAACTAGTAATTAACGTTTCATACATGCTCCACAAGGTATTGTCGAAGATCATCGTGCACTTATCTATCTCGAAGTTCTTGTTTTTTCTAACATGTAAATAACATCTTTCGGTCCAAGTCTCTAGAATGTTTGGCCTTGGATCAACGAACATATCTTTTAAATTCACTTCGAAACCTTCGTTTTCCAATATCATGTTATGTAACATTATACAACAATACATGATTCTTTTCAACGCGTTGATTCCGTAAGCACGTGTTGGTTGTCGTATAATTCCCCATCGACCTTGTAGGACTCCGAATGCTCATTCAATATCTTTTCTAGAACTTTCTTGAACTCTTTTAAATTTCAACGTTTTTTCATTCCTTGCAACAGTAAATGTTTTAACAAACACGGACCATGCTGGATAAATGCCGTAGGCTAAATAGTAACCTTTATTGTATGTATGTCCGTTTACTACAAATGGACATTCCGGAGCTCTACCGGCAAGTTCATATCAAATAACGGGGAACCATATAACACATTAAGATCATTATTTACCTCTGGAACCCCGAAATATGCATGCCAAATCCATAATTTTTTATTCGCAACCGCTTCTAACATAAGAGTTGGGTATTTATGATCACGTCTTTTGAATTGAGCTTGTAAGGCCTTTGGGCAATTTCTCCATTCATAATGCATACAATCAATACTCCTTAACATTCCCGAGAGTCCGTGTTTTTTTTCGTGCAATGCATATATTTTTTCAACATCTGCTGAAGTGGACTTTCTTAAATACTTTTCAACATATAAAATATGTATGCATTTAGTAAAGTGCTCTAAACATTGTCGTGAACTACGTTTACCAATTTCCAAGTACTCATCAAATGCATCAGGCGCAATGTCGTAAGCCAGTTGGCGTATGGCGGATGTGCACTTCAAAAGAGGACCAATACTGTTAATACAAATAAGCCGTAAAAACGTTTATTAATATTTAGCGATCTCTTTGTGTTTTGTTGATAACAAATATAATTTTATCATAAGTAAAACTATAAGGATACATGTTATTTTTGTAAAGCATCTACATATAGTCATTTAATACAAATTGTTATAATAATTCATTTGTTGTAATAGTTTATTAGATGGGTAAAAATCACAACCCATGACCCATACCCATGGAGCATATCCATAACCCATGGAATTAACCCATACCCATTTGACTAGATGCATTGCATCTATTAGATACATTGTATCTATTTAGATACCCATGGTTCAAACCATAACCCATGACCCACAACCCAAAAACCCATGGGCAAAGAGGAGCGTCTCACAGATCCCTAGAGTTAAAACTAGACGGATCCCTCAAGCAAGGGATCCGTGGGATCCGAGCAACAGTGGCAAGAATTTGCCTATAAATAGAGAGCCATTTCTTCATTTTTACTAATCCCTCTTCTTACAAAATCTCTTATATATTCTTACACTCTTCTAACAAAAGATCACTTGATCTAGAGAGTTGTTCTTCTTTCTTCTATTGTGATTCTCATATAGGTCCTTCTCTAAGGCGAGATCACGAGCATTCTACAAGTCATCCAAGCAAGGGGTCCTTGATTGATTTGTTCCTCCACAAGATTTCTGTAGCGAAGATCTTGTATTTCATATTTCACATATTTGTTGTGTTATAGTAGTGTTGGTTTGGTCCTCCGTGTTACGGACTCGGTATTTAGCTTTGTACCGAAAAAATGTGTAAGCAACGTTGTGAAGGCTTCTCCGCCAAGTTAAAGGAGTTTGTTGACATAGTGCTTGAACTCTCTAGTAGGTGACTCGGGGAGTGGAGTAGGGCAAGGAAGGTGTCCTTGTAGCCGAACCACTATAAATCGGTTGTGTCATTTCTATCATTTACTTTACTTACTTTACTTGCATTACTTATAGATCTATACTATCTCCTCATTCATACGATTTCACATAACATCGAATCTAATTTTTTTTTAAACTAACTTAAATCGGCAAAACTATTCAACCCCCCCTTCTAGTTTTCCACAAATACTTTCACGACCGACAACATCGTAACATTTTCTAAAAAAATAAAAGTACTCGGGAAGAGGGTGAACATCATAACTTAAAATATCGTTGAGTATTTTATTAAAAAGTCTAGAACTCATATGGTGCTTTCGTCTAAAATTCTCTTTAGTATATTTAGGAGGAGTCTCATCGTCGCCAAAATAGTCGTCGATTAAAAGTTCCACCTTTTCTCGTTCACGTGGTATGTATGTCCTCGTCCTCTTAGGACCCGATCCCAATCCCCCGGCTTCTTGATCACACAAAGCTACAAATTGTTCATACGCCGCATAACCCTGAAGATATCGTTCCCGGTCGTCTTGAAAATAAACATCATAATGGTCGTAGGTGCAGGTGTTGTTGGGATTGTTTAATTGGATCCATAATTGAAAGAAAGTTGAGTATTATTGAAGTAGAAATTAAATTGGAATATTGTATGAAAAATGGTAGAATAATGAGGTATTTATAGGATTTTTAAGGGGTAAAATTTTGAAAAAAATTGATTTTTGGCAAATTAGCCGTTACCCAACTTAAAATAAAAAAAAATAAAAAATTACGGCGTGGGTTGGTCACCATGGCGCGAGCAGCCAGGGCACCACCCATGGTGTTGTGCGCTATCAACATTTTTGGGCTGGTGGTATGGCACGAGCCTATGGCTCAAGCGTACCGATTGTTCTTAGCATCTTCGGTGAATCAAGCTATAACAAAAGCTATATTCTCAAATCATCGCAAATGCAAAAACGCTTGGGAAATCGTATACGACTTAACACTTGAAGTGAATATGCATAAAAGAGCTTTTCATCAACCACTTGATATTTGTTAGTATAAATAGTCATAACTTCTAATGCAAATGGCGATACTTAACAACTTTTACTTAATAGTACTCGAATAAGCTTCTAACAACGCTTGCTTTAGAGATGCTTATAATCACTAGATTAGTTGCACACAATAAATATATCACATTAGAGTTAGTATACGACTGTTAATGTGATACAAGCACATAATTTTTTTCAAAACATATTTGTGTTGAATGATAGAGAACCCCGTAGGTATAGTTGTATTATTGACCATTATTTATAATGGTAAAACCCTAAATGCCCTAAACCCACAACAAAACTATAAATTGTTCATACGCCGCATAATCCTGAAGATATCGTTTCCGGTCGTCTTGAAAATAAACATTATAATGTTCGTAAGTGCATGTGTTGTTGGGATTGTTTGGATCCATAATTGAAAGAAAGTTGAGTATTATTGAAGTAGAAATTAAATTGAAATATTGTATGAAAAATGGTAGAATAAGGAGGTATTTATAGAATTTTTAAGGGTTAAAAATTTGAAAAAATTGATTTTTGGCAAATTAGCCGTTACCCAACTTCAAATTAAAAATGAAAAAAAATAAAAATAAAAATAAAATAAAATTACGGCGTGGGTTGGTCACCATGGCGCGTGTAGCCATGGCACCACCCATGGTGTTGTACGCCATCGACATTTTTGGGCTGGTGGGATGGCACGAGCCTATGACTCAAGCGTACCGATTGCTTTTAGCATCTTCGGTGAATCAAGCTATAGCAAAAGCAATATTCTCAAAATCATCTCAAATGCAATATAATGCATTTAGGCCTTCTAAAATTAGAAGACTTAAAAATTCAGACTTTTTTACTTGCTTATTATAGAAAGAATTAAAAAAAAATAAGATAAGGAGCTCCAATCATTGAGTGACATGTGTCACTTCTCTAACTAAAAAATAACAAAAAGGGAGGAGCTCTAACAAACTAAAATAAAAAGCTGCAATAATGGGGTGACACATGTCACTTACTAACTAATTAATCACATTTATTTTTAAATTTAAATATCTTTTAATCCGTTTAATTTTTTTATGATCTAATTTCACCATATTTTTTAAAATTTTGTGCTCTTTAATTCAACATCCATTTTGATATATTTTTATGAGTTTTCTTTAGTAGTCGGGAAGAAGCGGAGTTGAAAAGAGAGAAACTTACTTGAATTAGACGTAAAAATGAAAAACATTTGTTCGCTACAAAATAGTCATCGGGTACCCGCCGCCGCATTGCGCGGGTACCCTTCTAGTCATCTCAAATGCAAAAACGCTTGGGAAATCGTTTTGTATACGACTTAACACTTGAAGTGAATATGCATAAAAGAACTTTTCATCAACCACTTGATATTTGTTAGTATAAATAGTGATAACTTCTAATGCAAATGGCGATACTTAACAACTTTTTTTTAATAGTACTCGAATAAGCTTCTAACAACGCTTGCATCAGAGATGGTTATAATCACTAGATTTTCATCATGTGATTGGCAGATAACTTCTCAATACATTTGTTGGCAATATTTTCATCATTCTTTGCTTATTTATCCCAACTGATCCCAGAATTACCATCTTGCAAAACCGTATCATAATCATCTTTATTAGCATCCATGCAATCAAACCAAGCATGAAATTCATGATAACTTTTGTCGTATTATCTACCGCTTCCATTAAGCAACCAAACAAAAATAAAAGCAGATTTTTTTTTAAATTATATTATTATTATTATTATTATTATTTTTCCAAGGATAAATAACGGTCGCGGTTTGACGAGGTGCCATAAAGAGGCGGCTCAACTTAGCCACCCAGGTCTGAAGATCAGACCCGCTTTAATATCATATCAGACATTGTAAACTCCGTAAGTATAGTTGTATTATTAACGATTATTTATTCTCTAATAATTTGTTGTCAATCAATGGTATCTATATCTTGACCAGTTATTAAACCCGAAAAGGGTATTTAGATATGAAACTCGATATATCTTCGTTGTTCAGTTCTTGATCCTTTTTATAGTTTTAGACAGCTCTAGATAAACTCCATGTTATTTACGATCCGTAAGTGAACACTTTCATGGCAGCGACATTATGATGTTACAAATTATATGAATAACAACAACAATACTGCATTACTACACCTATACATTTACGTATAACATTCAACTTGACACACTTGTGCTTGGTGTGCTCAATTCACTACTAGTACTATGCCATTTAGCCGTAACCGAGATTGGTGACGCCGTGACCTGTCCTTTTAACAAACCCGAGTGTTCGGTCTCTGGGGAGTTCGGTGGTAACTCCGACTTTATAGTGTTGACATCATCACCACTTTCCTCAACTTGAATCCCCTTCAAAACCTCCAACACCTCAACCATGGTAGGCCTCGTTTCTGAATCAAATTGTAAACACCGGAACGCTAATTCAGCTACTGATGTCGTCATCCGTTCCGTATCTGCGTCAGAACCTAGAAACGGGTCGATTAGCTCATCTAGAGCACATCTTTGGATACGGTTCATAGCCATGTTAGCTAAACTAATTTCCTCACGGGACCTACTTATATCGATAGCCGGCATTGATGATATTAACTCAATTAGGACCACCCCAAAACTATAAACATCACTTTTATCTGTTAACTGATAACACTGATGATATTCAGGATCCACATAACCTGGGGTTCCTTGAGGTGCAGTTGAGACATGTGTCATGTCATTAGGTAATAACCTTGATAACCCGAAATCAGCTACTTTGACACAAAAATTGTCATCTAAAAGAATGTTGTTAGTTTTCACATCTCGATGTATGATTTCAGATGCGTGAAGGTAAACCAATGCACTGGCGGTTTCTATAGCAATTTTCATACGTGTTTGCCACATCAGTGGGCTTGGTTTGGCCCGGTCACCATGAAGGTGGTCAGCAACTGTTCCGTTGGATATATATTCATATACTAAAAGGAGTTCTCGGCTCTTACGAGAAGTGCACCCGTAGAGTGACACAAGGTTTTGATGGCGTAATCGTGTGAGTATCTCAACCTCGTTCATGAATTGTTGGACTCGTTTGTAATTGTGCTCGTAAAGTCGTTTCACTGCTACCTCCCGACCATCACGTAGTTTACCTAGAAAAAAAAAACATTAATGAATACTAAGTTTAGAAAATACTTACTATTTTTTTAAATACAGTATATAATCTGTTTTAGACTATCTTACCGTAATAAACTGTTCCAAAACCGCCATCACCTAGTTCCTTGGAAGAGTCGAAATGGTTGGTGGCATCTTGAAGTTCGGCATATGAGAAAACCGAGACACCGAAGTAAACACTTGCGTCTTCGAGGTCTCGGGATTTGTCCTTTGATGAAAAATATGCAAATGCTCTGCGTTTGTAGACACGACGGGTAATGAAAATGGCAGCAGCAAGCACGAGAATGACCGTGGTTCCAAGCACAACTATTAGTTCATAAGAATATTAACAAATAAGAAGTCTCAAATAGTATAGATGGTAAAGTGAACAGGTTGGGTCAATTCAGTAATGAGTCTAAATAGGCAACTGGGTGGGTTAGCTTGGCTTGCAGAGTGTATCATTCTTGATTTTTGAATTAAAGGAATAGACATGTTATTAGGTCAACCCAAGCCAGCAACATGTTATGACCCATAAATCCTACTTCTCGCTTTTAATTTTAACTTTAACCCAGTTGAACCCATTAGGAAGTGTTGTTTTGCCCAAACGGACCCAAAAGGATAACATCTAGATGCCCCAAATTAACCTTTCAACTGCAAAACAACACACTATGAAAATCAAATTTACAAGAGATGCTACCTGCAATAATGATCAGTTTACGGTTATTTTTATCTGCAAAGCAAAACAAGTAGCAGTTAGCACAATAATACATGTTTGGACATTGTTTGCTTTTAAATTTCGAATCCCAGACACACAATAAGCGCGCACAAACATACACACATAAAAAGAGATTAATATGATTGCCAAAACCTTTGGCCTTAGCATGTGGTCTCTTACCGCATCTTTTACGACTACTGGAATCATTCAAACTCGAGAATTCAGAAGATAACATTAAATACTGATGCTTATATATCTTTAACGTTTGATTGGGTGGAATGGCTTGAAACATACAGTTTTGAGTACCCATAGCCACAGGGATCATAAAGCTCAAGTTATAGTACTTGTAAACATCAAAATTATCTGGTTTCTTGCATCCGATCAAAGTGATGTTCAACTGGTCTTGCTGGATAGAGAGATTATTTTGTGAATATAAACTATTGGTAACATTACAGTCTTGAAATGTTGAATTTCTGTCAAAGCTACTAACTGGAATGTTGCTAGTGTTTAAGACTTTACTGTCGTTGAGATGTGTTTCTGGGGAATTACTGCTTTGGAGGTCTGTGTTGTAAAAATGGTAAGTAAACGAGCTAAAACTTATGCAATCGAAACAAGGGGGACAATGACTCTGTGAACTCGAGGACTTGGACAGATGAAAGAACACGAAAAATATGACAAGAAACATGTTGATGAATTATGGGTGATGAAGATCAAAGTGAAAATAGGCTTCATATAACAAGTGTTTCTATCATATCATACACGTCAGTTGACTCCAAGTGTTTCAAGGTTCAAAAGTAATCAACTTTTTCAACATTGAATGATTGACTGAATCAACTATCAAGACTAGAATGTCTATAAGCATACTGGACAAGGCCTTGGGTTAAAAAGGCAAGATATATGGGCTTCTTAGAAGACATAAGTACCCGGAGAATAACCAATCTTATCTGGCCCGAAAGTTAGCTGGTCTATTATTGCCTAAAAAACAAAAGACCAGATACACTTATTGTTAACATTTTTATTGCTGATGCGTGAAAAAAAAAAAAAAAAATCAAAACCTACCTTCTTTCAACTTAGGTGCTAACTATTGGTAACTTCAACCTATTTACGTAAATTTGGTTTATATTTATTTTCAAATGGGTCGAAAGAGTAAAATCTGCACAAAGTGTATTAAAATAATTTCTCCTCCAAAAAAAGTATAATTAAAATAAATACTTTTTAATATGGTACTTTATAATAACAGTTTTACTACATAATTTTATATACGATTTTTTTTTGAAGTGTTTTGAGGGTCTACATCTACCCCGTCTGTTTTGACCCATATTTATATGATCCATTTTCATCCATACCCAACTAACACTTCTTGTCACCTCTCAGATTTTAGTTACCACATTAAACTACACAAAATAACCTAACATTTAAGCCGAGTTAGAGTTGCAATCTTGCAGAATGCAAAAAAAGGCTGATGTCGATTCAGAAATTGGGATGCAACTAAGTCAAAGTCAAACTAGAACACTCCAACATTTGATTTTAACCACATTCATACAGCACCAAGTCTAGTGCTCCAAAATGGACCAGAAAGCAGCCCTACATGCCCAAGTGTGCCATTTGTTTTCAAATTGTTCACACGATGAAGTCAAGTTGTAAATAGTAAGCATGCAAAATTGACATATGTGTCTCCATCCATCATACTATATTAATTTAAACTAATCAACCAAAAATTTCCCAACTAAAAATCTTTAGGTTAGCAATAATCTTCCTCCACTCAAACATGCTATGTACTAATGTTACACTTATGCGGTGTAATCTGTAATGCTCATGTGCATGGTTCGTGTTACGATGTGATGTTATTGTGAAAGTCAAGCCGACCAAAGGCACTAATTATGAAACGAGCCTACCAGAAATGTGAATGTCGACTGATTTGGAAAAGTCTTAAGGATTATAATATAACACTTTTTAAATGGTCCGCCTTACATTAAACGCCAAATCACTCATACATACGACTTTCGCAAATTCATAACTATATATATACTGTACCATCACATCGACCCATGGATAATCAAGACAGAGACCCCATTTGCTTTCTACTAGCTAAAACATTAAATGCTGGGGCAATCCTTTAATTAATGAAACATAAGGTAGGACGGAGTGGAGCTCGGGTACTCCATCGAGCTCATGAACCCGCTCGGGGTACACCGTCCCGTGTACTTCGGGTATGCAAATCGGGTAAGCAATTCGAGCGGGGAACCCGCGTTTGAACGTTGGAAAAGTGTACGTTGGGGGAGCTTTTGGACGTTAAACAACGGCTACTTTAGCACAAATAAAAAAAAAAAAAAAAAAAAAAAAAAAAAAATCTTCCTATTTCACCTACACTCATCTCTCAAAAAAAAAATAATTACCCTTACATTTCAAAAAAAACACACACTAATCTCTCCAAAAAAAAATGTCTACCGATTCTTCCGATTACGTTGTTCCTTCTTCGTCCGACGAGCTATCCACGGGTAGCTCGTTGCAAAATATGCTTCAACTAGCGGCTCAGTATTATGAAGACACGGCAAGCTCTAGCCGAACTAGCGTAAATCGTCATCGGGATATAGGTCTTGAAACTTTAGAGAATGATTGGTTCGTTGAAACACCAAAGTACAACGACAATTACTTTAAAAAAAAATCGAATGGAGAAAAGCATGTTTTTGCAAATAGTGTATGACATTGAAGCGAGATACCCATATTTTCAAGAAGGCTATGACGCGCGAGCTCAAAAAAGTTTCACGGCGAAACAAAAAATCACATCGACGACAGTGTGGTAGCGGAGTTACTAGACGAATTTCTCCATGACCGTCTTCGATATGATCTCACGGAGCACGTAGCACGTGAATACTTGCCGCATCTCGATGATTAATGGGTTTTTTTTTTATTTTAATCTAGTTATTTTAAGTATTATGTGTTATTTTTTTTTTAAGTATTATGTAATGTTTTTTATTTTTAATGAAATGGTATGTTTTTATTTTAAATATTGTATGTGATTTTATGTATTTAAAAAAAAATAAAAAAAGGAATTCGGGTACTAGGGTACCACTCCCACTAGTTAGGGTAGTGTTAGAGTAGTATTGGGGTAGTTTTGAGTTGGAAGGTTTTTATTGGATAGAGGTGATGTGCACCCCAGGGTATTAGGGTATTAGGCAACCACTCCTTCCTCCCTAAGTGTTCCAACTGAACAACTTTATGACCTTTCATGTCATGGCATGATCATGATAGAAACTGATAGCACCTATATACATATACAGACTTGAAACCTGATAGTACTATTTTATAGGACACTTAGTGGGTGTTTGGGATTGCTTATTAAACTGTGTTATATGCTTATCTATGTTTTAATTAATACATAAAGTAAGCAAGTAATAAGCAATAGCCAATAAGTTAAAGTATCTAATGCCAAAATAGTAAGTGACAATTGGTAGTTTTTTTATTTACATTTTGTCATTAACTTGAAGTAGACGCTAAAATATAAAAAGTTGCTAATGCACAAAGTCACATACTACAAACCAAATTTACAAATATACAACTTGCCCATATTTTTATATCAAGTTATTATAATATCTAGAATCTATAAAAATATATCTTATAATCAACTTGCATTGCATTATGAACTTATTAATAAGGTTATGGGGTAATGAAAGCTACTTCACATAATTCACATACGACTACCCATTTCCTATCACATATTCAGCCATCTTTTCCTTTTTCCAAGTTCAAGCTTTGTGTGCTTCAAAAATTCGTATCTCAATCTTACAGACATGTATACGTGTAGATTTTTGTGATCGAATAATAGCCTGTTGCAAGAATCCAAGTTCAACCAGGCTACCATGTTAGACCGAGCTATAGTTTATTTCTGAATCGGTAGTTGTTGATTCCAAATTTAGTACTAGTATAATAGTTCAACCAAGTTTTGTAAATATACAAGAAAACTTAATAAATAAAACATAAATATCCTAAGAATATACACTATAAAATTCTACTTAACTTATTTCATTAAAAGAAACTCAAATGAAAACACCAGTTCCATCATGCTTATCCGTTTACACAACATATAGTCATATCATTTCCACCAGATTTATTCTAGAGATCATTCTGTATGCAAGCATGTAGTAGGCCGTTCATTTAAAACACGATATTAGCCTAGCTTAGTAGCTAAAAAAGGTAAAACCGAAAGAAGAAAACAATTTACAATGTTTTTAGCATAAACTACGACTGAAACTTAGTGTGTTATTTGGGTAGATCTGTGAATTTTCAATTTTCGAGAGTAAAGGGTTAGTAATGCTATATGAATCTAACACACTGCTACATTTTAGTCACACACGTATGTATTATCACCGCAACGATAACAAGAATACCAATCATTTAGATGCCGGGAAATATGATATAAACAGAAAGACTTACTACCAGGTTTGCAACTCACTGAGTGAGGCCTATCAGTACAAAAACAAACAAACCGTAAAGCAGTCACATTGAACCCACACCTCCCCCCACTTTTTATACATTCACCACAATCCGTCGCCTGCCAGTTCAGCTCAAACCCTCGTTCCATCACCTCACCATAATTCGTACCATTCACACGACACCCTTCACCACCACCCACCTCCACCGGCGCCTCCACAACCACACCACATCTCCCTGTCATGTTCCTCAAATTCGTATCATTTTTAAGCATAGCATACTTTATAGTATCCTTCTCACATGACCCAATCGACCCGACCCGATAAATATCCAAACCCAATGAAATATTACTGGAGCAGTTCGACATCAGTACGAGGTTTTGAGTTGTATGGTTATTAATTGAGAACCGCCAATTTGTCGTGAAATTTCGGATATCCAAATTTTCGCAGTTCTGACTACTTTTAGTCAGAACTGCTATATTCTGAAGTCTAACTTTCTTTTTCGCGTACTTAATATCCATAACTTTGTATTCATTTTGTGACATGTTAAAAACAGTTGAACCATTACTGTTACATTGAACCTCAAATCCAGGATAGCCACATATAGGATCATGCACATTTTTTATGATAAATGGGTATGAAATATTAAGACCATCACTACAATTTTTGGGTAGACATAGGTTATAATATGGATCTAAACATAAAATCAGTTTGAGGAATAAGAATAAGGTGAGGAAAATGGGGCTTATTTGTTTGAGTTTTTTCATTGGTATTCTTTTATGGAATGTGTGTTTTTGTGAATGATGATTAATTGGTTTAACATGGAAATGATTAATATAAGAATAGGATGGTGGTGTGTTTTGATTTGACTTAGGTGATGATAATAATGATGGAGTTTGGGATTTGAGATATATAGTTGAATGTGACAAATATTGTATTGGTATTTGAGGGTGTTGAATATTTTAAGATGTGTATATGAGGGTTGAATATATATATATATATATATATATATATATATATATATATATATATATATATATATATATATATATATATATATATATATATATATATATATATTTTGAAATTTGGCTATATATATACACAACACAAAATAAACCGGGACTACACACAATCGAAATTACACTAATCCTTCCAACTAATCGAGCTATCTTTCATTCTATTCCTAAGCCACAAAAAACCTAGGGACTTCACATCTTGAAAAAGCTTATCACCCACGATGGAACCATTCGAGAACAGGGAATCGTTTAGAGCCTTCCAAAGGCACCAACAGGCGACATAAACAACACCTTGAAACACCTTCCTTTTCTTTTTGACAAGGTCGATCGTCTTATGAAGCAAAAACAAATCCTTTACCGAGAACAAGAAAAGAGGGCTAGTGTTACACCACCTTGAATATTGATATGATGGCATGAAAATGAATGCAAAGCACTTTTTGGATTATTTTGATTTACTATGCTAGCTTAATTAATTTTTTACAAAGTAATTTCTTTACCTATTTTGCTTAAATCACAGACGTAGTCTTTAAAGTTTTGACAAAATAAAATAATTGAAATACCCTGAATTTAACCTTTTATTCAAATAAGGCATTTCATACGGAGCGAAAAATTAAACAAAAGTTAACAGCAATATACATAAGACTGTTGATGCCGAGAAGCGAGATGTAAACATTCACACTCTTATCTCAGAAGTAAGAGACTGTTTTGAGACATACCTCCAACAAAATTGTGTGCAGGTATATATATGAGCAAAATATGAGTGTTCGTATTTGAGTGTGAGTGTATGATTATGTAAATACTCATAATATATTATCAAAAATCTAAATACAAATATATAAAGAATTTAAGCATATATAAGGAAAAAAAAAACATATAAGAGCATAAAAACATGTAAGCACAAAAGTAACTAAGCATATAAGAAAATTTAGACATGTTAACATGTATAAGTTTATGAACTAAAGAAGTATCGTAAAACTCCTAGGTTTATATAGCTAAGACTCTTTATACCTAAAGTAAAGACAAGTTTATAAAAGTGAGAGTTTCCTAGAAACTAGCTATGAATCTCTATATCTAAACGCATCTGAAATTTGTGATTTGTAACCAATCGTTATGTGAGTGGCTTTGATCTAGTGTTATGTGAGTGACCTATTAACTAATATGTTGCGAGTTCATATCTCGTTAAAGACATTTGTGAGATTTGATGGTTGATATAGCTGGTATACAGTCGCAGATATAGGAATCTGTCACATGACGAGCACAAACTAACAAAAAAGAAAAATTGATGTGAGTTTATATGGTATGATCGAGTTATTAAATTGGTTTTTGTAGTTTTCTTTGATTTTCTTGATTGGTTCGGGTCATATTAAATTTTTTAATAAAAAAATATGCTTAACAAAGAACTAATTTAGTTGCCATAAGTAAATTGCGGTGCCACTATATGTAGTTTGTATTAAAGAAATAAGATAAAAATTAATTAATTTGATAACTCCTCGGAAATAAACATTAGAAATAATAATGCTACACCGCTCTTCCAACCACAAACCCGCATGTCTCCCTTTCCAATACATTCTCCCTCGTTAAAACCTCTACAATTTTAGAAAGTCCATTGAAACTCTAATTGTTGTTCCTTAAATTTTATTTTATCTTAAAATTTTGTTCATTTGTTTTAGCTGAAATTAAAAAAGGGTATGTACTTAGTTAAACTTAATTTTTACAAGGTTTGCGCTTTATGTAAAATAATCAAATAGCCAAGAAATCATAAGGTATGTAAGTGCATACCTCATCTAGCATGTAGTTCCACTTTTGGTGGTGGTGAATAATGTTTTAAAACTCGGGTTGACTCGGCCGGTTCAATCGGTTGAACCGGGAACCGGCTCGGAGACCTGGCCAAATAAGACCGGGTTTTTGCATGATTGAGAACCGAATTAAACTGCCGGTTTTTTGTTGACCCGGTTTGATAAACCCGACCAGGTCATGACTTTTTATTAAAAAAATTAACAAAATGATTTTTTTTATTAACTTTTCTAAGTTTAATTGAAAAATTAAAATGCTGATAACCAATGTTTGTTAAAATTTTGTAAAATAGTAAATTATAGTTATATATGATATTAGAATCATCAATTAATATAGTTTTACTATAAACCATTTTATAATTTAGAATCACTTTGAAAATTTTGGCTATATTTTTATAGATGTAGACCTAAAAAGCAAAACATATTAGTATAGTCTTAATTTTTTTCATCGGTTTAATCGAATGTATGAATAAAAATAGATAAATTATTAGATCATACAATACTAATTATTAAATATAGGAAAAAATATATATATGTATAGAACCAATTCGACCTAACGGTTTAACCGGTCGAACCGGTGACCCTTTGAACCGGCGTCTAAACCGGATCAATAAGAAAATCGGTTTTTAAAACATTGGTGGTGCATCTGTGTAAAAGAAAAAAAATGAAAAAAAATAAAATAAAAAACTTTAGTAACCGACTTTGACGGTTAAGATTCCAAAAATAGAAAAACTTACCAGGTTTGCAACTCACTCGGTGGGGCCTATCACTACAAAAACAAATTAACCGGAAAGCCGTCGCATTAAACCCACACCTCCCACCACTATTTTCACATTCGCTACAATCCGTCGCCTGCCACGTCATCTCAAACCCCCGTTCCACCACCTTTTCATAATTCCCACCGTTAACAACCGCTACTCCGTTGTGCAACTCGACCGGAATATCCACAATCGCACCACAACTCTCCTTCACATCCTTAAATTTCACATCATCCTTAAGCATAACATACTCTGTAGCATTCTTTTCACAAGACCTGACCCGATAGCTATTCAGACTCGGATCCGATGTAAAGTTATTTGAGCAGTTGGATATCATAACCATGTTTTTAGTCGTCTCAGTCTTGTTATTGATCATGAAGCGATTATCTATCGTGAAATTTCGGATATCCAAATTTCCGCAGTTTTGACTATTTTTACTAGTCAGAACTGCTGTATTTTGAAGTCTAACTTTCTTTTTCGCGTACGTAATATTCATAACTTTGTATTCATTTTGTGACATGTCAAAAACAGCTGAACCATTGTTACATTGAAGCTCAAATCCAGGCTGGCCACATATAGGATTATGCAAACCTTTAATAATAAATGGATATGAAATATTAACACCATCACCACAATCTTTGGGTACACATAAGGTATAATTTGGATCCAAACAAAAAATTTGTTTGAAACATGTAAAAATAATGAGCAAAATGGGGTTTATTGAGGTTTTTTGTTTGAGTTTTTTCATTGGTGTTTTTTGGTATGGGATGTGTTGTTTTTGTGAATTATAGATATTCTTCGTTTAATATGGAAAGAATAAGATAAGAATAGGATGGTGGTGTATTTTGATTTGACTTAGGTGATGATAATAATAGTTTGGGACTCGAGATATAGTTGAATGTGACAAATTTTGTATGGGATTTGAGGGTGTTGAATATTCTACGATGTGTATAGGAGAGTTGAATATTGATTATGATGGTATGAAAAATGAATGCAAAACACTTTTTGGATTAATTTTTTTTTTTTTTTTTTTTTTAATAGGTGAAATTCATTTGAAAACCGCCGACCCACAAAACGGGGCGGCACACACAACAGCCAAACCAATTACATAATTGCAAATTTACACCAATTATTTCAAGTCAAAGACGATAACTTAGCTCTATTTTTAGCCCAAAGAAAACCCAACACTTTGACTTCTCCAATAATGTCTACCATCAAAGCCTTCTTTCTTTGAAACTTAAGATGATTTCTCGCCCTCCAAATGCACCAACACCCAATAATAATAATGTCGTAGAAAATCTCTCTATTTCGCCCCGACAACCCAACGAATTTATGGACATCCAAAAGATCCTTGAAAGAAAAAGCAAATATATTATGGACTTTACACCAAGAAGAAATATGCTGCCAAAGCCTGGTGGCAAAAATACAGCCCGTAAATAAGTGATCGACCGACTCATCCGCGCTCCCACAAAGCACACAAGAGACATCCGCAATCGGAATATTTCTATGTCTCAAAGCGGTCGCCGTCGGAATCCTTCCCATTTCAGCCCGCCACCCAAAAATGTTGCATTTCTTCGGAATCCATTTACACCACTCAAAGACAGTAATGTTGCTGAAATCCATGTCGAAATATAACTGCTTCCTAACAGCACTCACAGAGAAAACACCATCATCAACCCCAATCCAAACCCATCTATCCATCGATTCTGAAAGCACAGCAGCATCCAACAACGAATTGAGAACTTCCCATTCGGACCAATCCTCAATCGCAGTAGCCGACCTCTTCCACTTCCAAACCCGCACATTACCAGCATCCGACATCTTCAACCTGTCACTAACCTTGCATCTTTTATCCAAGTCGACGTCTAACCGAAACAGGTTAGGACAAACAACCATCAAGGGTAGATTCAGTAACCACGGGTCGATCTAGAAAGAAATATTATTTCCATTCCCCACTTTTCCTTTAAAGAATCTTCTAAGGGGCATCCCCGACACCATCGTTCTGGACAGAACTTTCACAATATTGCTCCACACACCATTCAAGGTTTTACGGACCGGAAGAAAATCCCAGCTTCTATTAGTAACATGACATGCCTCAACCACCTCACACCAAATACTACCTCTTTCATTCTTAAACCGCCACCCCCACTTAGCAAGCAACGCCGCGTTGATGAATTTCAACTTACACAACCCGAGGCCCCCACACTTCTTCGGAGTGCAAACTCTATCCCACGCCACCCAGTGAATTTTGTGCACCTCTTTCGTCCCTCCCCAGAGAAATCTACTAATGAAGGATTCCAAGTCCTTAATAACTTTATACGGGGCTTTATACAGCGAGAAACAATACACCGGAAGACTTTCCAAAACAGACTTTAGAGCACTGGGTACAGTGGTGCCAAACTCTCGTGCCGTTCTCGTGCCAAACTGCCACGTCAGCAGTTTTTGAGTTTGGCACCAGAAACTGTTTGGCACCACATTTCTGGGGTATCCGTTGGCACCAGAATTTCTGGTGCCAAACTCATTTTTTTTTTTTTTTTTATAAAATGTAAAAACAATATATTCTAAAATTACTTTATTCATTAAAAAAAACATTACAATAAAAAAAAACATAAAAACTTAAAAAGATAAAAATTACAAACTAGTTATAATTTCTCCAAACATGTTCCACAAGGTCATCTCGAAGATCGTTGTGTATTTTGCTATCTCTGAGTTCTTTGTGTTTTCGAACATGTAAATCACATCTTTCGGTCCATTCCCGTGTAATGTCTGGCGTTGGATCAACGAACACATCTCTTAAATTCACTACGTATTTTTCGTCTTCCAATATCATGTTATGCAACATTACACAACAATTCATGATCCTTCTCAAAGCGTTGATTTCGAAAGCACGTGCGGGTTGTCGTATAATTCCCCAACGACCTTGTAGGACTCCGAAAGCTCTTTCGATATCCTTTCTAGAACTTTCCTGAATTATTTTAAACCTCAACGTTTTTTCAGACCTTGCAACAGAAAACGTTTTCACAAACACGGACCATGTTGGATAAATGCCATCGGCTAGATAGTAACCTTTGTTGTACACATGCCCATTTACTTCAAACGGGCATTCCGGAGCTGTACCGGCAAGTTCATCATCAAATAACGGAGAACCATATAAAACATTTAGATCATTATTTGCACCAGGAACCCCAAAATAAGCATGCCATATCCATAACCGTTGATCCGCAACCGCTTCTAACATAATAGTTGGGTATTTATGGCCACGCCTTTTGAATTGAGGGGCTAAGGCTTTTGGGCAATTTTTCCAATCCCAATGCATACAATCAATACTCCCGAGCATTCCCGGGAGTCCATGTTTTTGTTTATGCAATGCATATAACATTTCAATATCAGCTAAAGTGGGCTTCCTTAAATACTTCTCAACGTATAAAACATGTATGCATTTTGTAAAGTCGATTAAACATTGTCGTTGAGTTCGTTCGGCAATTTGCAAGTACTCATCAAACGCATCAGGCGCAGTGCCGTACGCTAATTGCCGTATAGCAGATGTGAACTTCAAAATAGGATCAATACTTTTACGACCGGTAGCATCATAACCATCTCTAAAAAATTGAAAGTATTTGGGAAGGGGCTGGGCATCATAACTTAGAATAGCATTAACTATTTTTTTAAAAAGTGTAGAGCTCATACGATACCTTCGTCGAAAATTCTCTTCTGGATATTTAGGACCAATCTCTGCGTCGCCGAAATAGTCGTCGATTAGACGTTCCGTCGCCGTTTCTCGTTGACGTGGTATATATGCCCTCCTTTTAGGACTCGATCTTGATCCACCGGCTTCTTGATTACACAAATTCATATATTGTTCATACTCTTGATACGAACGAATATATCTCTCTCGGTCGTCTTTAAAAAAATCTTCATAATTGTCTAAAGTGCTTCCGCCGAGGGGATGGTTTGGATCCATAATGAAAGAAAAATGAGTGTTTTTTGAGGTGTGAATTAGGTTTGAAGAGTGTGTGAAAATATGGAAGAATAAGGAGGTTTTTATAAAAAAATTTGGGTACAAATTCAAAAAAAACGGCTATATTTGCCACCACCAACGGCTAGTTTTTCAAAAAAAAAAAAAAAAAAAAAAAAAAAAAAAAAAAAAAAATCTAGCTGTTAAGTTTGGCGCGAGGGACTTTGGCGCGACAGGGGTAACGGTGTCGCGCCAAAGGGTTTGGCACGAGCCAACAGCTCACCGTACCCCCTGCTCTTAGGGGGTGTTCAGTTTTTTTTTTTTTTTGGCGGATAGGATTGTAGGCTCAAAACCATCTTTTAATTAAAAAACTTGTTAAAACTAAATTCTCTTCAAAGACATAATCTTTAAAGTTCTAACAAAATAAAATAATTGAAACACTCTAAATTCAACCTTTAATAATTTTACTGTTATTGATGATATCATGATAATGTTTGTTGGTTGATGCATCTCGCCTCAAATACAAAGTGCTTAAAGCTATACTTCAAAATGATTATGTAGCTGGCTTGAAATATGCATACTAGGAAACATGACCATAGTCCCATCCATCCTTCTAGAACCAACACACTTAAAGACTGGCCTCAAAGTTGCAGCCGATTCAATTGAGTTCCAGTTAGAGAAATCCTAGACCCCAACCGTCAACCGTTATGTTACTTCTATGGAATTTATAGCCCTTTACGTAGTAGCATCGTCCAATTATGTCTTTGTCAAAACAAACTGCTCGGTCTTAATCTTTACTCATATTCGCAGCTTAGATGGTCGCGCTACACTATTTAACAAAAATAATATAATCAAACGAAGATGTTAAACATTGTCAGTGCTAATTTCCTTCGATCATTCACTAAAACATGGCTACAACTTTGTCAGCATTTGAGACGAATCTCGAATTAAGCAACGTATGTGGTTCGTATCAACAAAAAATTTGTTATACACAACAAATATTTGTCTTAGGCTATTTTTACAGTCTAAACCATATATCTTTCAAATGCAATCTTACATATGTGTCAAATGAGACTTGAACCTATAATTTTTTAGTTGACGGAAGTCACGGAACACTCATATATCGTTGGCCAAAAGATTTGGTTTTTTTAATCTTTTTAATATTTACAAGAGATGTCTTCATATCATAAATTGACTTTTTGCATAAGTGCTTTTTAAAGCATATAATTTACGTAAATTGAAAGTTATTAGTTCAATTCAAACTTCATCTTCATTTTGTCAAGTTTGCAGTCATTGTGACTATAGTCATCCATTATCGCCGTGTATGGGTTAAGTTAATTATTACAACTTATCGTGACAAATGAGGACCTTTTACTCTATCACTTAAAGATAACTAATAATATAAGGGTACTCGCGCGATACGGCGGCGGGTATCCTGAAATAAAATATTTCAATGAATCATTCTTTATAATTTGAAACGTTTTATGTGACGATAAATTTTTCATGTAGCATATTTCAATTCTTTAGAATATTATAGTAGGGTACCCACGCATTGCGACGGCGGGTATCAAGTAACACAATTTTTGGTAAAAAATGTTTCCAATTTTATATTTTTTCTTACAATAACTTTACCTATAACGAAAACATAATGAGTTTAAGTAACTTTAAAAAAAGTGATGGATAATATCAAACTAATTCATATAAAAATAATTGAAAATGGCGTGATTTGGCATTGCGGTAGTCAATAATATTATGAGGTTATACCAATGGAGCATTAGTCCAATGGTTGGAGCACTTGTGCTTGAGTCAATTGACCCAGGTTCAAGTCCCATCCTTGGCATTTGCTTCATATAAGTACCCACCTCCACAAAATCTATGGGCATACTGGAGAGACTTTGTGGAATAAGAGCTCAGGGGTCCGAGTCTTGGCTCGTGCTCGCTCCAGTTGGTGCCCCACTAGGCTAGGAGAGTTGCCGGAGCTATTCCTTGTGGGTGGACAATGGCTGGTGCCAAAAAGCACCCGGGGTCAGGGTGTTCCCGCCAATCTACACCTTTTTGTGGAATATTATGAGGTTATGGTCAAATTAGTTGATAGTGGTCCGTAGTCACAAGTAAGTAGAAACATTTTTTTATGAAATATATATGTAATAATCAACACCTCGTATAAGTAAATAAAATATATTTTTGAACATGTATCTATCATTAATATTGTTTATTACACTTGTCTCATATAGATAAAAGATATAAATAAAAGAGTGCTCATAATGTATATATCTTGTAAAGTATATATTTATGAAAATATTTGAATCGTTAATATTGTTTATAACACTTGTCTCACATAAATAGAAGTTATAAATAAAAAAATGCTTATAATGTAAAGAAAACTTACATATTTAAGCAATCATTTATAGTTATTCATGAAAAGTATAATAATTGTGGAATATATTAATATATTAATCATTGAATTAGCACTTAGCACTTTGCACATTTGCATCATCTGTCTTAAAAAAATTGTCTCGACTTTTACAAAAAATCGATTTTTACTTTTGTGAGTAATTTTATTTAAAATAATTTAAAATTTATTTAGATTGATTTCTCGAAACACTCTTACGATATAATAATAGTTTTGAAACTTTGTAGTTTTGCATGCATTTTAAAATCATATTCATTTATATGTGCATTTTTGCATTAAAACTAAACTAATTCAAAAAAGAATAATAAATAAAGTATTAAAATATTGTGGAAATTAAATTAGTAAAAGCTATTTATTGTGTACATTATGCATTAAAAATTGTTATGCTTAAAAAACACATTAATGACATCTTAAAAATTTTTAAGAGAGATGGTGCTAAATGCTTTATAAGTAGTATGAGGCACTTTATTTTGCTTACTTACAAATTCATGCTTACCAAGGGATAAATTCACACCATCCATCTAGTCTAATCTAATGGTGGGAATTAACCTAAGATTTAATACTTAAACCTAAGTCCATGTTTTTTTTATTGTCTTTTTGTATTTTTTTTTTTTTTTTTTTTTTTTTTTTTTTTTTTTTTTACCGTTTATTTTATGAATGAACGTTTTTTTCTTTTTCTATTTAAATTTGCGTTATTCACGTTTTTTTCTTCGCTTTCATACGTTTTCCTCTGTTTTCATACGTTTTCATCTGTTTCGTCCGTTTTCCAACGTTTTCTTACATTTTCGTCCATTTTCATATGTTTTCGTCTATTTTCTTACATTTTCGTTTGTTTTCATACGTTTTCGTCCGTTTTCATACGTTTTCATCCGTTTTCTTACGTTTTCATGTATTTTTGTCCGTTTTTATACGTTTTCGTCCGTTTTTAGACGTTTTCGCCCGTTTTTATACGTTTTCATAGGTTTATATACGTTTTAGTCCGTTTTCGTCCGTTTTTAGACGCTTTCGCCCGTTTTCTTACGTTTTGGTCCGTTTCCATATGTTTTCGTCCGTTTTCTTAGGTTTTCGTTTGTTTTCATACGTTTTCGTCCATTTGCATACGTTTTCGTTTGTTTTTTTTACGTTTTCAAGTACTTTCATCCGTTTCTATACGTTTTCTTCGTTTTCAGACGTTTTCGTCCACTTCTATACGTTTTCATAGGTTTATATACGTTTTCGTCTGTTTTTTTACGTTTTCGTCCATTTTTAGACGCTTTCGTCTGTTTTCAGACGTTTTAGTCCGTTTTCATACGTTTTGTCCGTTTTTATACATTTTCGTCCGTTTTAATACGTTTTTGTCCGTTTTTATACGGTTTTCATTCCATTTTATACGCTTTTTCCGTTTTCAGACGTTTTCGTCTATTTTTGGTAGTTTTTTTATACGTTTTTGTCTATTTTCATACGTTTTCATGCTTATTATTAAACTCTATTATATTACATGTCTAATATCAATTGTGATATTTTATAAAAAAAAAAGTTAATGTCTAATATCACTTGTAATATTTCATAAACAAACAAGTATGTTTTTTTAACCTTTAATATCACCTGAGATATTTAATTATAGGATGACTTTATATATATAAAACCCTAAAATCAAGGTAAAAATGGTATAAATGAACACAAGTCTTGCATGTTTGCACAAAATATGAAGAAGTAAATATGAAATAAAGATGAAAGATGTAAAATGAAGTGATATGCTTACTAGTAAACTTGATGAGGTGATTAGAACAAGGATTTAACCTAAACACCCTAGGTTTTTATTTCAAAACCTAAATAAGAGTGTGATCTAGATTGTATAACTTGATCTTGTAAAAATTTGTGATGATCCCTTGATAACACCATATATGGCCGGTTTTGATGATGAAGAACAAGAGAGAAGAAGAGTTTTAACACTTGTGAATTATTTGGGTGAAATGAATGAGATTGAGTATAGATATATATATTTGAAAAAAATTCACCAAATCATTAAGGGTGCGTTTGGTAGAGAGAAATTCAGAGAAAAGAAATGAAGTAGAGAATAAAATCTCAGAGAATAGAAATCAGTAGAGAATTGTGTTCAATTCTAATGTTTGGTAACAACAGAGACTTGACCCGATAAATGAAAAAAAAAATTATTTAAAAAAAAAATAATTTTCAAAAATAATTTTTTTTTAAAAAAAAACTTATTTTAAAAAAAAACTTATTTTCTTTTAAAAAATAATTTTTAAAAAAAAATTATTTTTTAAAAAAAAAACTTATTTTTTT
Source organism: Chrysanthemum seticuspe (assembly GCA_019973895.1). Taxonomy (NCBI): domain Eukaryota; kingdom Viridiplantae; phylum Streptophyta; class Magnoliopsida; order Asterales; family Asteraceae; genus Chrysanthemum; species Chrysanthemum seticuspe. The sequence goes on along the minus strand of BPTQ01000008.1, from coordinate 147,285,302 downwards.
AAAAAAAATAATTTTTAAAAAAAATATTTAAAAAAAAATATTTTTTTAAAAAAATAAATTTTTAAAAAAAATAATTTTTTAAAAATAATTTTGAAAAAAAATGTATTTATTTAAAAAAAAACTTATTTATTTAAAAAAAATGTATGTATTTATTTAAAAAAAAATATTTAAAAAAAATAATTTTTTAAAAATAATTTTAAAAAAAATGTATTTATTTAAAAAAAAACTTATTTTTAAAAAAAATAATTTTTTTAAAAAAAATATATAATTTTTTTAAATATTTTTTTTAATTTTTTTTAAATGTAAAAAAAAAAAAAAAA